>BDUI01003086.1:68291-82580 GCA_002335545.1 Apodemus speciosus | reverse complement strand
TACAGAGAAACCCTGTCTCGAGAAAAACCAAATCCAAAAATAAATAAATAAATAAATAAATAAATAAATAAATAAATAAAAAGAAGTGGAATTACATGAGTTGCCATCAGCTGCGGGGTCTTGGCTGGATACTCGGTGTGAGCGTGGGTGGCTCCTGGGGTAGTACAGCTTCCCATTTAGCTCCGGGTCTCCCCAGTTTTCCACCCTGGACTCTCAGGGCCTTTACCCCCCATTACAGGTCATGGCAAGACAAGAAACCCATCCTTCCTGCTTCAGAAATAGACCCCGCTCTAGTGGGGCGGTGGTGGCGCATGCCTTTAATCCCAGTGTTTGGGAGGGAGAGACCTCAGGGAGATCTCTGAGGTCTCTCGGGCCAGCCTGTTATACAGAGTGAGTTCCAGGACGGCCAAGGGCACACTGGAAACAAGCCTATAGTATTGCCTTGCCTCCTGACTTGTTCTCCACATACCGTGACAGTTCTCCCCCCCCAACCCCCACCCCAGAGACAGCGTCCTGGAAGTCTGGCTTCCCACAGACTTCGCCTTCAGCACACATCCTTTTGCACAGCAGTAGCATGGGCTTTGGTGGCCAACCTTCCTTTCCTCTATTCCCACAGCCAGTTCCTGTCTAGGTGCTTGCCTGGAGAGGCCATCCTGGCACTGTAAGGAACTGCTCCTGTCCTCGCAAGGGCACATCTTGTCTTGAAGGCAAGCCTATGGCCAGATGCCTGCTGTCCATGGCGACCTTGGAGTATCTCTCTGGACTGTACTCCCTGAACTCTTTCCTCCTTACCCTCCCATTCAGCAAATGCACAGGGATATTCTTTTTTTTGTTGTTGTTGTTTTGTTTTTGTTTTTTGTTTTTTTTCGAGACAGGGTTTCTCTGTGTAGTCCTGGCTATCCTAGAACTCACTCTGTAGACCAGGCTGGCCTCGAACTCAGAAATCTGCCTGCCTCTGCCTCCCAAGTGCTGGGTACACGGGGATATTCTACCTTTGCTTGGTTCTATGCTAAAACTGTGTCAATAAATAAATAAATAAATAAATAAATAAATAAATAAAGGCAGCCTCCGTGGTGCTCATGTCCTGGTGTGAAGGGAAGCAGTAACCAAATGAGAAACCCCTCTCAACCCCCTGCAATTAAATGGCACAGCCAACCAAGTCTTCCTGAAAAAAAAAAAAATCAGTTGGCGTCTCTAACTTCCTCCCATCCTGTCCAGATCACTCACACGCGGCCAGGCAGCTACACTTCTAGTGGAGATCCAAGGGCTTTGGCTAATGTTTCTATCTCTTGATTCCAGAACTGTGGGCTGTGGGCTGTGGGCTGGGAGGGAGGGGAAGGAGCAGGAATTCAAGGCCAGCCTCAGCTACACAGGGAGCTGGAGACCCTGTCTCAGGAGCATATGAAGGCTATGCTCATAATSGAAAAAGGAAAAGCCAACAAAACCAAACTAAATGCACACCAACCCACCAACCAAAACCAAAACCAAAAAACCATAAAACAAAACCCGATTGTCCTTTAGGTTCTCATGACTCCAGTCTCTGTTGTTTTCAGCATGAATACACCAGAGCTGAGCTTTTCTTGTAGCCAACACCAGATATTCCTAAACACCCCATGGAACTTAAAATAAAGCACACGTCATCCTGCTGAGTGGAAACTGAACCAGTGCTAGAAAACACCACAGAGCGTGGAATCTGTTCCTCTTCCCAAGTTAAGCCTTGTTCAGCAAGCCCAAGGCACCCCGCTGCCACACACTTGCACACGCACACGCAATGCACACAGAGYTTTATGCCCCAAYGTCCAGATTTATGTTCYGACCACAGCTCCGGAAGTGAATGTGGGTCGMAGAGCAGTCTCGCTGGGGAAGGGATCTTTTCTGACCTTTTCCATCCTTCTAGCCATTACAGGACAGCGTCATGGCAACGCCTACTGAGCAGGCCTCGAAGTTTCATTCAGGGTGACCTGCTCACATCCAAGTTGGACTCTGTGACTAGGAAAGCCAAAATGGAATGCCAGAGGACAAGTACAACTGTCAGCCCCCAAATGACACATTTAGGACTTTCAGCTATTCCTGTCACAAATCAATTACACCTTTATAATCTGTGTGTCACATAMACAGACCAGGCTCAAAATACTCCTGAATCAGGCTGTGTGCTAGGATTAGATATGAACTATCATACCTTGTGTTTTTGTTTCATTTTGACAGTGTCTCCCTATGTTGCCTGGACTTGCCTCAAACTACAAGGCTGTTGCCTCAGAGCCTTCCAAACAGCTAGGATCGTGTGCACACACCATCTTGCACACACCACTGCTTCCCCTTTTGTTTAGAGATTCACTATGTAACCCACACTGGCCTCAAACTCATGGTCCCCCTGCTTCTGCTTCAAGGAGGGCAAGAATTATTACAGTCATGTCCCGATGCCGAGTTACCTCACATTTTGAAAAATGTACRCATACATACATTGGCTCACTGGTTAAGAGCACTGACTGCTCTGCCAGAGGCCCTGAATTCAATTCCCAGAAATCACATGGTGGCTCACAACCATCCGTAATGGGATCCAATGGCCTCTTCTAGTGTGTGTCTGAAGACAGCTGCAGTGTACTCATATACATAAAAAAAAAATAAAGAAAAAGAAAAGAAAAATGTACAGGACATTAGTGAAAATTAAGACAAATGRTTGTTTAGCTTTCTTCCTGTGTATATTCCCCAAATAAATATATATCCACTTGCGTTTTAAGTGACTGCTAAAGTTCTGTTAAAAACTGCTAAGTCCAAAGCCCAGCTACAATGCAGGGAGGGAAATTTTGTACTCGATGAGAGCTCAGAGACAAAAGGCACACAGACAAGTCTTCCCAGCGAGAAGGGGAGGGCCTGTGATTGACCCTGGAAGTAGCACTCCCGACTGCAAAGGCTGGAAGGAAGCAGGACTGGAGAAGGGCCTAAAGAGCACAGACTGCCAACTCAGTTTCCCCTGGGGATCCTGTCACAACCAYCCGCTTCCGTCTATGCTGCCCTGCTTCGGGGATTTTTTTCTYGGTCTATTGCTTCTGGGTGCTGGCTAGACTTGAGTACCACCTTCCCCTACTATGAGTTCTGCCTCTAGTGGGCACCTCACCTTGGCTTGTGCTACTTTAAGTGGAGCCTGTTTCTTCTACTCCATATAAAGCCCACACTGATGATCTAGCCTTGGCTAGAAACACGGCCCAAACCCTGAACCTCCTAAGACTCCTGCTCCTTTGACCTTACAGCTCAGGACTAACGACAGTGCTGTGAGGTCTCTGGGTACYACAGCTACYRCCAGGCCCTCAAACCCTGGCTGCAGATTATCTCATGCCCCGGAATCGCTTCTAGCATGGCACTGGACGGCACTGCAAGTCACATGGCCAGCCTATCTGCAGGCCACCCRCAGGAGCGCATGGAGAGCTGGGAGTGGGTTTACACTTGCACTTCAGTGTCCAACTGAGGCTCCCCTCCAGATGTTGGGAAGGCTGGGCTCCCATTTCTGCTATCAKGAGAGAAACACTTGAAAGTATGACCAGGGTGGCTTCTCCAAAGAGGTGAGTGGGTATGCCAGGCCAATCGCCAAGGGCTCCAAGAAGACAGTGGGCCAGGATCCCAAAGTACAGTTTATTTCCCAGGGAGGAGGTAGAATGGAAACTTGGGGCTCCCTTCCCAGAGACCTCATTTCCAGAAGAGAACATTCCAGAAAAGCAGCCAACAAGGATACAGACCCAAGGCCAGTATTGGGAAGAGGAGGGCGCCATAGGTGTAGTGTTCCAGCACGCCCTGAGCCAATGCTGTCAGGAAGAGCTGCCAACCCTCTGCCAGAGACAGTGGTATCTCCTGCAGCTCCCGCCAGAGGAACAGACTACCGAAGAGTGTGACTGCTGGGCTGGTCACTACCAGCAGGGCAGCATAGAGTGTCCTGCGGAGAAGGGCGACATTGAATTACGTGCCATGGTGGATGCCAGCAAGTGAATAAATGAGGGTTGGCTTCGGCGAGGGCGAAGGCACGGGTGGGGAAGAGGTTGACCRGCACGTACCGGGGGCCATGGGGCTTGGTGAGCGCAGCCGCGGGCACCATGGTGGCAGCCAGCAGGAAGCCCAGGGAGAAATTGAGGAGAGCAATGCATCCCAGCTGCAGTGCCAGGTAGATCAGGGCCACCAGTTTCAGCGTCATCCAGCCCCTGTCTGGGACCTGGGAGCTGACCACTCTACAAGGAAAGAAGTTCAAGGGCAGTCTGGAATCCATCCAAGTATCCAGGACCCCTGCCCCRTCCGGCCCAGCTGCTCACCGGTGGGTGTTGTGTGGGAGGGCCAGGCCGGCCACATAAATSGCTAACAGTGTCAACACGACAGCCTCAGCTTCAGCCACTGGAAAATGTCGCGTGGCTAYGTGCTGGCCCAGCACAGGCAGGAAATAGAGGGCCAAACCCATGGCCTGAGAGATCAGTAGGGGTGCCATAAGTGGGGCCAGGCCCACACCCTGCAGAACACATCAGAGTTAGGCCAACGGCRTAGGGGAACCCTCCAAGGACGCATACCACCTGTCCGACTGAGGGCTAACAACAGAATGCACTGCTGGGGACGCTCAAAACCCCATCCTAAGAGCAGTAGAGCATAACATCACCTGTGTTGCCAAGAGTGGAGACCCGGGGCCAGGGGCCTTTCCAGCCTCTTCCGGGTTTACTCCAGCCTCGTGCAATTGCATCCACAGCTCNGTGCTGGCCCAGCACAGGCAGGAAATAGAGGGCCAAACCCATGGCCTGAGAGATCAGTAGGGGTGCCATAAGTGGGGCCAGGCCCACACCCTGCAGAACACATCAGAGTTAGGCCAACGGCRTAGGGGAACCCTCCAAGGACGCATACCACCTGTCCGACTGAGGGCTAACAACAGAATGCACTGCTGGGGACGCTCAAAACCCCATCCTAAGAGCAGTAGAGCATAACATCACCTGTGTTGCCAAGAGTGGAGACCCGGGGCCAGGGGCCTTTCCAGCCTCTTCCGGGTTTACTCCAGCCTCGTGCAATTGCATCCACAGCTCYAGGGCGTAGAGCGAGTCAAGGACCCCGACAAGCCATTGGATGGGATTTGCTTCGGTGAGAGGTCTTGGGCTCACTTCCCYGMCCCTACCGTAGGAGGAGGGACCACCCCCACCTTATAGCTAAAGGGATCTGAGTTGAGTCTGGCCACAAGTGAGTACGGAGGACGAGGGTGGAGGATATCTTGAGTCCGAGGACCAGGAGCAGGAAACCAGTGGCGGGCATGTAGAGGCCAATGGAGACAAAGCGGGAGAGGGCGGGCAGCAGGTAGAAGAAGAACGACTGGTGCAGGCGCTCCAGGAGGTGGTTGAGCTTACGGAACATGCCCTCCAGAGCCCTGCCAGGGGCACAGTGGGGTCAGGACCGTCCATGCCCTCCCCCCAGCGAGATACTGCCTTGAGCAGGGAAAGGGGTCCGGAGACTTACTTGCCCAGTGCCACCAAATCGTACTTGTACTGGCGGAAGCTATTGATGCCACGTAGGGTTAGAGCCTCCACTCCGTAGCGCAGAAAAAGGCCGTGGGGGCCGTGGGGCCGGCCAGAGGCTTGCCGCAGCACCATGAGCAGCAGGGTCTGCAGACCCTGCAACGGCCCATCGAGCGATGTCCAGTCCTGGGGCTGCAGCTTTGGAGGCATAGGGGGGAACAGGGTCAGACTCAGCCCTTCTCACAGCCCCCATGCTCCCAAGCGGGTGGTCCCACCTTGCCCTGAAGTGTACATAACAGCCCCCCTTTCTGGCAGAAGGTCTGGAAGAGGTTRAGCAGATCGAGGTTGGGCAGCTGACCGTTGAGTCCCTCCACGGTCACATCGAGGCTGGTGACCACATCGGTGCTCAGCTCCAGAGCTAGAGCAGCCTGGATGGCTCCGGCCCTGCCCTGCAGGGGAGATGACTGTATGCCTGTAGGAGCAAGCAGTGGGCACTAGAGGGGGTGCAAGTGACTGACAGGTGACTCTGAGAGAGACAGGAGCAAGCCTACGGCTACACCTACCTGTAACATTAATGTCATGGTAGGCTTCAAGCCAAGCCTCGGTGCCCAGAAGATCATGTTCTGTTACCAGGAAAATGATATCTTTGGCCCAGTAAATCTGCCCTGGAAGCCAAGGGCAGGGTCAGCAAGGGCCTGGGCCATTGGTCAAATCCTCCTCCCTGACCAGAGCCCCCGGAGCCTCACCTCGGAAATGGGCAGCAAGTGCCAACAATAACCCCACAGCCTGGTTATTGGTGGAGTCTGGACCACAGGGTACGGTAAGTACCAGGGACTCGGTACTGGCAGCACGTGGGGCCCGCAGGATGCCATAAACATTGGTACCTGACACCATCTGCACAAAGAGTTGATGAGAACGCCTCAGCAGACCCTCCAGAAGACAGCCTGACACCTGCCTCCACTGGCACTACAATGCCCACCACAAGAGGTCTTCAGACCATCCCTCCCAGAGTTTCTGGGTTCCAGGGCACTTCAACAAGACACCCAGCCCAGGCCACCCTTCCCATGTGTTTTTCTCCCAGGCACACCCCTTTCCCACAATACATAGCGCTCATGGGTCTCATCCGGGAAGGGTAGTTTTCGGGAGAAGCTCTGAGTGTAGACCTCCAGCCCTACGGATCGCATGGACCGTTCCAGCCAGGCTACTGGCAGAGACCTGGAGACACAAAGATAGCCTTTAAGTAGAGCTCCCTGGTCCGGGCCGCCCCTGAAATCCCCAGCCCTCTGCTAGCCACTCACCCTGGCTTCTTGCGGTGGGCAGCGAAGTCCCGGGCAAAGCTCCGAGCGCGGTCTCCACCTACAAACTGTTCCTCGACCATGGTGGAGCCCATGGCATTCTCGGACATGTAAGTGCGCTGGGTTAGCGGTGGAAAAGCCAGCGCCAAAAACCAGGCGATGCCAGCCACGTAGCTCAGCACGCTGCGAGAGAGCACAGAGAGGGCTCGGAGTTAGCCCGACCTGGAACGCTCGCTCGTGGACCGCTGAGGGTCCAGCAGGGTGGTCCAAGCCATTAAGAACCCAGAGCCGAAGCCGGGCAGTGGCGGCACACGCCGTTAACTCCAGCATTCAGGAGGCAGAGGCAGGCGCAGGTGGACCTGAGTTCGAGGCTAGTCTGGTCTAAAGAGTGAGTTTCAGGACAATCAGGGCTACACAGAGAAGCCCTGCCYCCCGGGGGGGGGGGGAAAGACCCGAGATGCTCTATCAGGGATGGATAGGGACCAGAGCTCCAAGCTCAGTGCCTAAGTGACACTTGCAAGGAGTGTGCAGACCCTGGAGCAGTAGGCGCGAGTCCCGCCCCCTGAACCCGCCCTCACCAGAGAGGTGTGTTTAGGCGCAAGACGATGCGGGCGAGCGCGCGCCGGCGCACCGGGTCCGACAGGAGACCCATGGCGAGGCACGGGGCTCTGCTCTCGCCGCAGTTTGACACCTCCAAGCGCAGGGCTCCTGTCAGACCCGGCGCCCGTGCCGCCTTAATTTCCGGTCCCAGGATCCATCGCGCCACTACGCTTGGTAGCGGCAGAGAGCGCTGGAAACCTACATTTTGCGCATGCCTACTACAGAGGTCGCTAGCTCTGCGCGGGCTCAGAACTGGAGGCTTACAGGAAGCAGTCACGGCCAGTGGGCGGAACTGGAACCTGCGGCTGTGAAGCTGCGGGAGAGCAGCTGGAAGGGCAGGACACTGGCGGAACTCAAGACCGAGGAGCTATAGTGTGCCTGCCTAAAGGTTCTTCTCGGGAGTGTGTAACGCAGGTGGGTGGAGAGCTAGAACGACGAAAAGACTGATGCTGCTGAAGTGAGATGTTGAATGACCGTGTTGTAGCTATGACTTAAGGGACCCGAGTGAACTGAGGATCTGATGTTAAGTCATTTCTATGGATGTCATGAACCTTGAGACAGTGGGAGATTGGTGGCCAGAGGAGATGGGTGGTGGTGCATGAAGGTAGTTTCTCTAAAAGGGTGCAGAGGTAAGGGTCTAAGGATAGATAACCAAGAAGCAAGAAAAGGTTGTTATCCTCCTAGAGCCCAAAGTAAGCGGCAGGAAAGAAGACATTAGTCCAGCGGTTCTTAACATTCTAAGCTTTAATACAGTTCCTCATGTTGTGATGATCCCCAACCATAAAATTATTTTGCTGATACTGCATAACTAATTTTGCTATGTCACAGTGTAAACATTTGACTTGCAGGATATCAGATATGAGACCCCAGAGGGGTTGTGACCCACAAATTGAGAACCACTGCATTAGTCTCACATCTCTTAATAATGGGCACCCATAGCCAGCTGAGTGCTACCTCAGCCTTGTGCTCATGTCCCTGATGGGCTGTGTAGTAAGCACGGCACATTCCTTAGTCGGAGGACTTGAGTGAGCAACACAGGCGACAGGAGAGACTCCAATTTGTAAACTGACTCCACCTTGAGCCTGCTTGTCCCTGGTTTGAACTGTGGTTAATAGAAATACCACCAACAGTTCTAGGAAGAAACCGCCCTGGGCCAGCGCCAATCAGGGAAATAGAGGGAAAGTGCCTACAATTCCAGAGGTTACAGATAAATCGCTCATATCTGACCAAACCCTGTGTGCCAAGATACTGCTTGCCAAATAAGGCGACTGACAGGCAGGAGACCCTGGCTCCCCGCTCAACCCTTGTCAAATAAGGCAATTGCTATGCTACAGACCCCCATTCTCTGCTCAAACCAGTATAAAAAGCCTGCCTAATTGAGGCTCAGGGCTCTGCACCAATCTGATGCACTGGAGGAGTCGAGGGTCCGAGCTTAAGCGTGAATAAAGGCTCTTGGCTTCTGCATACAGATCCAGACTCCAGGTGGGCTTTGTGGCCGCTCATACCCGGGCAGGCACAGCACATGCACTCTTGTTCTTCCCAGCACAAGCGCTCTCTCCACTAGGGACTGCACTACAAACTGCTCTGGAGGGCCCTGAGGGGCTTTGAAGTGCTGTACAGTAAGATGTGTTCAGGAGAGGAACAGGCCTTTATTCTGGATAAGGGTGGTTGCCACTCAGTCCCCCAGTAAGATGGAGGCCTCCTGCACATGCTGCCGGACAACACGATCCAGCAGGGCGTGCACGTCTCGGGCTGCCTGRGCAGCAGCCTCGAGCACCTGCTCCAAGTGGTCTTCATGCAGCCTCGAATCCATCTCAAGCAGTGCAATCTGGCCGGAGGCTGGCAGCAGGGCCAGGGCTAGCTGGGGCCCACCAGCCGCTTCCTCCACGTGGCTGAGATCCGCTAGTGCTGTGCCGTCCACAAAGCCAGCTGAACATGCACATACAAAGTCCCGCATAGGTATCCCAGCATCCATCACTGCTAGCGTGGCTGCATTCACACACGCTGCATAGGTCCCACCGTCTGCTTGCAGCACCTGCGGGGGGGGGGGGGGGATCAAGACATCAGACTGACATCTCATCCTCCTGCATCTCAGCTGGCCCTCAAGTCTTTAAGCCCCGCCCCCAGGGGGAGTGGTTTGCCTCCCGCAGGTAGCTCACCTGCACATAGATGTCAATCTGAGAGCGTGGGTGCAGCTGGGTGAGGATAGCTGCCTCGAAGGTCTGGCGTAGCTGCAGCCCCATCTCACAAGACTTCCGGTCTCCATGAGGCCTTCGCTTGCGCTCACCTGTGCTGAAGGTTGCTGAACTGTACTGACAGTTCACTAGAGCCCGGTCAGGCAGGGCTCGAGATCGGGAGCCCCGGATCTGGAGGGAAAAGAATGAATGAGCCAGGCCTGTCTACCTCCTGGGTCACACTCGATGGCTCAACCTTCCTCCTCCTCTTTCTAAAGTGCTTCAAAAAGCGGCTCCTTTGGTTCCAAATCATAGCTGGGGGGGAGGGGCTGCTTTTCAGCCTAAGCCATTTCATTGTCACCTTTAGTAGTCAACCCTTTGTTCTTCAGTTGCTCCATTTCCTCCCAAATTATTCCCACTGTGGCCACCATGTCTACAGACATCTGATTTGACTGTGTCACCCACACAATAATATTTTACTTACCTTCCAGAAGCTTCCCATTACATGTAAAAGAAAATAAATCTCAGTTTTCCTGACCTGCAAAGCCCTGGGCCCTTACCTCCTTGGTAACCCCTCAACTTTATTTGATCTACTGTCCCTCCACCTACCAATAGTCTGCCTTCATGTGTTTTATACCTGACCATTATCCTGGCTTCCACCTAGAAAGCTCAGCTCATATACTTAAACCTTAAAATGTGCATATTTGCAGGCCTTGCTACAGCACTGAGAGAAAGTTAGAAAGGGCGACAATTTAATGTCCCTGTCTTGGGAGTGTATGTTCCCGTAGAGAAACAAGCGACATGGAAGATCCAGGAAAATTAATGTAGTAGGTGCAGAAATAGCCTGGGAGGCCTTTTCCTGACAAGATGTGGGAATAATGAGCTGAAAGGTCAGGGAGTGAGTGGAGCTTCGCCAGGCTGGTGCCTCCGAGGCTGAGGCACCTCAGAGATGAAGTGAGCAGCCCAGGAGAAAAGCTAAGCCTAGGGCCCACTGAGAAGGAGGAGTTAGCCTTAGGTCCCTCGACTTGCGACCACAACCGCCCCCCCCCCGCCCCCTGTCCCCGAATGAAACAAATAGTGCCTGAGGACAATCTGGAGTAGTTTCATACCCCACACGTGGGATTAAAACAAAAACATAATCACAGAACTTAACTGGGTTCTTAAACCAATATTCTCACGACATCATGGGGCCTAATACTTGTAGGGCCATGTTAGGGATGCRATTTCCTGAGAACTCGGGGTCTAATTATATTCATGGCTTAGAGGATGTAACACAAAGGAAGGACTGAGATGGAAGTCAGCCGAGAGAAAGAGCTCGTAAGGTGAAGTCAGAAGAAGCCAGGTCCTTGCAGATGCTCACATCATTCCCCCTACAACACGTTGGGACAACGTGTGTTGAGATGCTTTCTGCCGGGAGGCCCACAGAGACTCAGATGGGATTTTAGTATGCTGTTGCACAGGCGGAAGAGTTAAGCCGTAAGACTTAGGTCTACTCCCTCGACTTGCGGCCACGAACCCCCGGTCCCTGCCGCTTACTCGCCTCGTGAGGCCCGTAAACCACCGCCAGTGCCTTGGTGTTGCCCTGCTCGATATAAGCCGAGCCATCGGCCTGCGCAAACACGCCCATCCGCGCCTGGATCTTGCGCAGCTCCCCCGCGCGGCGACCGTCTATCCGGTAACCCTGATCGGACAAGAGTTCCAGCCCAGCCATGTTGTGCAGTCCTAGCTCCGCCTCCGAGAGCACGACCCCTTAGATGACCTGGGCCTCCAGGACTACGACTTCCGTCGGTACGTTTCCTTTTCAGTCTCGGCGAACTATAACTTCCGGTAAGCTAGTCACTTTCCGGTCAAAGGGAACTACGCTCGTGGTAGTCCCGGCTTTCTGAATGTTCGACTTATGTTCTTCAGTTCCGGGAAACAGAAGGCCCGAACCGGTTTTTGCAGCTGCTCCGGGGTTGTTGGAGTAGGTACGCCGTGAAGACAGGCTTCCTGACGTCATTTGGTTTGTTGGAGACGCTGGTCCCAGCGGAGACATTTTTTTTTTKKTTTTTTKTTTTAAATTGTATATCTAGTTTTATTGCATGAGTGTTTACCTGCTTGTACGTCTGTCACGTGTGTGCTTGGTGCTGTGGACGTTAGAAGAGCGCATCAGATCCCATGGGTCAGGAATGCTGTGAACCACTGTGTGAGTGCTGGGAATCAAACCTGGTCCTCTGCATTATTATTATTATTATTATTATTATTATTATTATTATTATTATTATTATTATATTATGATGATGATGATGATGATGATGATGATGATGTCTTTCGCCCGTGTGGTTTTTACAGTGGTTTAGCCAAGCACTTTATTTTTTGTTACACATACACATGATTATTATTTTTGCAGCTCAGTTTTAGTTTAATTTAGTTTTCTTTTTTCATTTGCTTGGTTAAATTCTTAAGTTTCCCTCCCTTACCTTGGCCAGGAAGTTTCTCTACCACCTGAATGCAAGCACAAAGTGCCTGGAGTTGTATATATGCTCCTGTGTAGTAGGTTTTGGAGTTCTGATTATTTTTAAGGCTTGGGTCATTTAGTATACACTTTTTTGGAATGTTTTCACTAAGAATATGAAATCAACAGCCCTGAGGTTTTGTTGTTGTTGTTGTTGTTGTTGTTGTTGTTGTTGTTGTTGTTATAGATAAAATATAATACAGATTCATAGAAAGGACACTGAGATGAAATTACTCGTCGGATGAGCTTCATTAGAAGAGTTATAGCACTGTCGTCACAGACAGCAATGATGAGGCCCTATGGGGAAGAATATTCAAAAGAGAATGCTCTGGAGAGATGAGTGTAGCATAGAACAAGACAGGTGTCCTGAAAGGAAGGAGCATTCAGTTCTGAAGAGTTAGGAGAGTTAGAACATCACACCAGCCAGCTGTAGAGGCTCAAGCCTTTAAGCCTAGCACTTGGAAAGCGGGAGCAGCAGATCCCTGAGTTCAAGGCCAGCCTGCTATACAGAGATTTCCAGGACACCCAGGGACACACAGAGAAACACTGTCTCAAAAAAAAAAAAAAAAACCAACAACAACAACAACCCACAAACAAACCAACAAAACCACAAGGATCCATATGTGGTCAGAACTCCTCCTTGTCGTAGTCCTCCTCCTCTTCCTCTTCATCCTCCCCCTCCTCACAGAAGTTGTGGTCTAATGGCCTCTATGCCTACATTGTGGCAGGCATACCCCCATCTCCCCAGATAAATAAAATGTAAAAATAAAGTCTAGCAGTACCTCAAAGCTGTCTTATGTCTGGGAAGGGGCGGGAAAGAACTCTTGAGTGTTCCAGGATTATAGCAGCTTTTTATCAACTCTCCGTCCCTAGAGAGATTGTTTAGGGAGGTGGAGGGACTGTCACCTACCGGGCTTGCTACTCTTGCATTTCCAGCTCGGTATATCCCAGCTTCCCTTGTCAGTCCAGTACAGTAGAAAGGGAAAGAGAGACACACCCATCCCTGCCCCAGCACCTCTCCTCGAATCCGTTTCCTAGGGATCCTTGTCACTAGGAAGGAGCTCAACCTTTTCAGCGGCCACCCCTCCCTCATCATCCAGTCCATTTAGCGCATAAGGAAATGTATGTCACTAGCCAAACCTAAAAATTAATGCAGTCAGCTTAGTGTACAGAATACTGAGAAAAGAGGATGGATGGGTCCCAAGGGTGAACATCCCAACACACACACACACACAACCAGTGCGGTGGACAGAGACACCCCAACTCCATAAGAAGACTGTCAACATTTAACCTCGAGCAAAGCAGGCAGGCTGGAGAAATGGTCTACCACGAAGACCCCAATCCCAGCACGTACATCGTCACTCACAGAGGTTGTACTGTGTATGGTGGCTGGACACCAGTTAATAAGAGTGCCGGCTCCTGCTGATGCCGCTTGGCTGAGCCATCTTCAGCACTGGCCCTCAGCAGCTGGACTAAGCTACTACAGTGTGGAGCAGTGAGCAGGCCTTTTCATCAGGGTAGCCTGAGCACCTGCCATCCCTCTTAGACTGGGGTTGTTTAATCTCGTGCATTGCTGGTTATACTAAATTGCCCCAGGAAATCCAAAGGCCCTCTACTTCATTATGTGGCGACAGCCTCATCCACTTAGAATAGCCAGAATTAAGCGGGTCTTCAGCTTGAGGAGTCCAAAGGAAGTTGGTGGCCACTGCAGCCTCCAGCTCCATAGCGCCTTCACCAGGGCGCCAGTCCTTCCACCCTTTTAGGAACAAGGACCTCAGCAGCCTGGCAGCATCGGGTTCAAGGTCTGAGGCCACTGCCCCTCATACTCCCGCTCCTCTGGCCCATACTCTAGATGCAGAACCAGGATAGATCTCAGATTCAGGGACCTTTTCAATTTTCCCTTTGCTTTTGGTTTTGTTGCTATGATCAATTGCCTGACAGAAAGACTTCAGGAGGAAGACTTTGCTTTGACTCAGTTTGAGAGGATAACGTCCACCATGGCAGGAAGGAGTGGTGGTGGAGTTCAGTGGCTGGGAGTTTCCATGATTTGCTGGTCGAAAATCAGAGGAACAGGGCTGGAGAGATGGCTCAGCGGTTAAGAGCACTGACTGCTCTTCCAAAGGTCCTGAGTTCAAATCCCAGCAACCACATGGTGGCTCACAGCCATCTGTAATGAAATCTGATGCCCTTTTCTGAAGTGTCTGAAGACAGCTACAGTGTACTTAAATATAATAAATAAATCTTTAAAAAAAAAAAAG
>BDUI01003086.1:36983-48883 GCA_002335545.1 Apodemus speciosus | reverse complement strand
AAAAAAAATGCTAACTTAGCTGATGGTGTTGCATGCCTTTAAGCCAAACACTTGGGCTATTGGATTTCTAAAACAGAACTTAGGGCTTTTGAATAAACAAAGATATTTCTGTGTGGGAAAAACTAAAACATTTGCACTGGAGCTCACCAGAGATGGCTGCTCACACAGCCTACAGCCAGTTGAAAGTCTTTATTACAGCTATCTGGGACCACACCAAGTGCTGGACCTAGGCATATGGCCCTGAGCGCCTTGAACATGGAGTTTTTAAAGGCTGAAAACACATCCTGGCATCTCAGCCACTGGGGGGAGGGACCTTTGCAGGAGCAAGCACTTTAAAGCAAGCAGTTTTAACAGAAGCTAAGATARGTGGTTAGCCAGCTGGAGGGGCATATCACACAAACAGGCARTTTTAATAAAGGCTAAAATAAGTTAGCTAGGACATCCTGGAATAGAGAGGGGTAGTTTTCAAGGGCATAAAATTCTAGTTAAACCTGGAAATGGCCTTAGCAAGGGTACAAGATGGAGGGACCTCAGCCCTGTCTTGCCCTGACACAGGTGAGGGAGGCAAAAAAAGTCTTAATTCCTTGCCCTAAACACAAGCTTAATAGTATTTGCTAGGGAAGACTTATAGTTGACATTTCTTACATTGTGCAGCCCAAGGCTGGCTTCGAACTCCCTGTGTAGCGGAGAAGGACAGTGACTGCTGATTCCTGCCTCTGAGGGTGGTAAGTGCATTCTGGGTAAATGCTCTACTAACTTTGCTACAGCTTTGCTTTTCAATATTAAAAACTTTAAATCCTCTCTCTCTCTCTCCCCGAGATTGTGGGTAGGAAACGTGCATGTCATAGCTAGCGGGTAGGGGTCAGAGGACAACTTTCAACTTTTGGGATGGAGTTCTCTCTTCCACCCTGTGGGGCCAGAGCTTCAGCTCAGGTCCTCGGCTTGGCAGTACTCACCTTTGCCCTCTAAGCCAAGTCGTCGGCTTTTTCAATATCCTGTCACTGGTGAGTCAGCCTCTAGAGGAGACCCTAGCCTGTCCATCTGATGTTCTTAGCAACGGAGCATCCCCTTTCACGAGGTCTCTTTCAGCCCTTGAGTCTTTTTTTTCCAGGAAGACAACGGTCCTTTGAGGGGCCCACGTGATGAGGTCTGACATACCTGAGATAATCTGCCGGTATCTCTCGCTATGCCGATAACATAAGCTAATCGTTGTGGGACTTGCCATCTTGTGCACAGATCTGAAGATGGTGATAGGGTGTGTGGCAGAAGCTTTCCCAGGGCCTGTCCACCTCTATGTTCAGATGTCTGCCTAGGGGGTCAATTCACTGGGCTTGCCATTCATTTGGAGTAAAATCTATACTGTCTGAAATAGTCTGTTTCCTGGGACTAGGGTTGTTTCCTGGTARAACTATTTAAACTGTCACTGGTTGGGGCTGGAGAGATGGCTCAGTGGTCAAGGGCATCTACTGTCCTTGCAGAGGATCTGGGTTCAGTTCCCAGCACTCTCGTGGTAGATTTAACCATCTGTAACTATGGTTCCAATGGGACTAGGGTCCTCCTCTGGCCTCCACAGCGTCAGGCACCCRCTCTGCAAGTGCACTTAAACACATTCAGACAAAACACTCATACATGTACAAGAAAAATAAATGTATCTTAGAAAAGGACCGTGKTGCCCAGTTGTCTACAGCGTATCTCTAGGTTGTTYTTCCCCATCTGTTGGGARCCATTCACAGCTTCTCTGAAGCAGAGGGAAAAARAGAGAGAGAGAGAAAAAACTCTGGGCAGTTCAGGATCTGTTGGCAGATTTCCCAGCCTACTGAGGCATGTGATGTTAGGAGSTGCCTTGAAGCTCAAGGAGAGGGRCTGAAGATACTATTGACCTTGGTGGTAGGGAAAGGGAGGTTTTTGGAGTGAGAACAAATGTCTTGTGTGTATTTCAGCAAAAATTGTTTCTGTTAGCTTGTGGCTTTGCTTCCCACAGTACTGTTGTATAAGAAGACTATGAGAAATTCACGCGGGGCTGGTGTGGTAATGACCTGCAGCCCTGCTGTGTTTGTTTCTCGCTGTCTTTTTTCCATCTTTCCTCTGATCACCCTCACTCCCCCCTCAGAGGASTGTTTGACTTCGTACSGACTGGACCGTCCRGTACATCCATCCTCTTCCACAAATGGAGGACCTTTGCCAGAATTTCCTGGGCTGTGGAAGGGAGATCCCCGGAGAATCCATAAATTAACCAGTGAAAGCTGCACTCGTCAAGCAAGAAAAAAGGAAATATGAAGYAAACAATAATGAAGAAAAAAAAATCACAGAACCAAAGTGACTGCATGGAATAATAATTTTACAAGACAAACTGGATGGAAGGAAGCCCTTTATAAAAGTCCAATGTAAAATAGCATTGGATTTATAAAAATCCATTGTCATTGTGGGAAGGCCACTGCTGCTTGGTCCAGTCCTTTGCCACCAGCCCTTTCCTATGTGCCTATTGAGTGCCTATTGAGTCTACCAAGGCTATACCAGCTACCCTTGACATGTAGCTCCAACACCCCCTCCCTCCCTGACCTACTTGGATGCTGCACAACCTCTGGATTCAGGCATCATATCCACCTGCCCAGATCCATAATCTCACATGGTGACCAAGGGGCTGTATCCAGGGGCCAGTGCCGGGTGGATGGTAGAGATGCTTGAACTATCTTCCATGACATACCTAAACTGGGTGGTCTCAGAGAAAACATCCATCTTCCGGGAAGAGCTTAATAAAGAAATCCAAAGACCTATAGCAGTGTCTGGGCATCTCTGGTGGTYCTTCAAAGCCAGAAATCAGACGAAACCTGCTGCAGACAGGAAGACTGGGCCTAGCCGTCTTGGAATACAGAGGTGGGGTCAGATGCTGACCTCACAATGGCAGAGGCTCTTTTCCTGCCCAGTCCACAGACCGCTGGCCAGCTGCTGTGCTGCTCCTGGGCATGTCCCTTCTCAGCAGCTATGAGGGCCTACGACAGGAGATCCAGCGGCTGGCCCAAGAGAATGAGGAGCTTCGGCGGCTGGTGCAGCTTATCCAGGAAAACCAAGAGCTGAAGCTTGTCCTCAGGAGCAGGGGTAACAGCCTAAGCTTCTGCAGTCCCAACTTCCTGCCAGAAGCCACTGCCACTCCCAAGCTGCAGAAGCGGAAGACGATCAGATTCAAGGATGTCGAGAGAGGTGAGCCACAGGCATCCTGCAGAGCTCTCCTATCCAACGTGTGCCCAAACGGAAGGAAGCCGTGCAAACCCTGGCCCTGGGGAGTGTGGCCACGTGTTCCTCCGTGGGGGCTGGCGGTCGGTTAGAGGGAGACATAGCAAGCCCAGGGACGAGGGTGGGATGACATCTTGGGAGCCCATGCAGGAGAGAGGAGATGACACCTCTGAGGACATGGAGCAGAGCTGGAATGAAGTAAGAGTCATGAAGCCAGGGCAAGCTTTCCAAGCTAAGGAATGGTTAGTGCAAATGCCCTAGGTGGCAGCCAGTTGGCTGTGAGATTGATGCAGAGGAAAGAGGGTACCAGAAGGTTCTTGCAAGGCAGAGAGAGTTTGAGAAAAGACTGACTCCTGGCTCTGGGTGCTCTGGGTATTCTTCTCTCTCTCTCTCTCTCTCTCTCTCTCTCTCTCTCTCTCTCTCTCCATTCTCTCCATACTAGGAACAGAATTCAGGGCCTCTTGTGTGGTAAACAAGTAGTCTACCACTGGGCTGCCATCCAGCCCTCTCTTATTTTTTGTTTTGAAATGAAAGTCTCACTGAGCTGTGCACCACAGACCTTACTCTGGCATCCACAAAATGAGAAAGGGACACGAGGGCAGGTTTTGAATGCCCAGGGGCACCAGGCATTGTTTGGAGTATGGGTGCGCCCAGAGCCTACAATTCTAACACATAGCCAGCTTACCTGCACCCTAGCCTCCTAGGCCCCAAGTGGGCCTTGAGAGCCAGCAATACACTTAGTACGGGGGCTGTTGGGGGGGTGGGAGGCTTGGGTATGTGCCTAGCACTTGGAGAAAGGCCTTTGGGTTCAACTGATTTCCTAGGGTCTCAGGGGCCACCCTTCAGGGCAGCATTGCCACCACACATGGCTGATATTTCATTTGCCCATGCCCCTTCACTCTGGATGCTAAATGACTCAGGCCTGACTTGAGGCCAGCCTCTCTGCCCTGCCTGCAGAGGCCCTGACTTCCAACCTGCACAGTTGAGGCTCCCTCGACCCAGTCTTAGAAAGAATAGAAATGATGGCCTAGTAAGAAACATCTGCTTTCCTGGGGCTAAAACCCCTCAAGAAACAGCAAAGCAACCAATTCTGGCCCTCCTTGCTTATAAGTCTTGGGACAGGAGAGACGTCAGATTTAGGTGTACAGAGCCATTTTTACGCTGTGGGGTTGACTGTGGGACNTAAACAAGTAGTCTACCACTGGGCTGCCATCCAGCCCTCTCTTATTTTTTGTTTTGAAATGAAAGTCTCACTGAGCTGTGCACCACAGACCTTACTCTGGCATCCACAAAATGAGAAAGGGACACGAGGGCAGGTTTTGAATGCCCAGGGGCACCAGGCATTGTTTGGAGTATGGGTGCGCCCAGAGCCTACAATTCTAACACATAGCCAGCTTACCTGCACCCTAGCCTCCTAGGCCCCAAGTGGGCCTTGAGAGCCAGCAATACACTTAGTACGGGGGCTGTTGGGGGGGTGGGAGGCTTGGGTATGTGCCTAGCACTTGGAGAAAGGCCTTTGGGTTCAACTGATTTCCTAGGGTCTCAGGGGCCACCCTTCAGGGCAGCATTGCCACCACACATGGCTGATATTTCATTTGCCCATGCCCCTTCACTCTGGATGCTAAATGACTCAGGCCTGACTTGAGGCCAGCCTCTCTGCCCTGCCTGCAGAGGCCCTGACTTCCAACCTGCACAGTTGAGGCTCCCTCGACCCAGTCTTAGAAAGAATAGAAATGATGGCCTAGTAAGAAACATCTGCTTTCCTGGGGCTAAAACCCCTCAAGAAACAGCAAAGCAACCAATTCTGGCCCTCCTTGCTTATAAGTCTTGGGACAGGAGAGACGTCAGATTTAGGTGTACAGAGCCATTTTTACGCTGTGGGGTTGACTGTGGGACSTGTGCACAGGCCTCTGGTTCTTTGTGCCGCTTTGCTGCTGAATAAGAGGCCTCCTACCTTCCATTGTTTCCTGCCGGGTCCTTTCCACCCAATCCATCTGCTGCCTCGAGTCCTCCCACTCTGGGGAACAGCCTGAGTACATCAGAATTATTGTTACTTTAGGGTGCAACCAGTTATGTAGAGACCTGAAGGTGGGTATCAAGGGCGCCCACTTTCGGCGACCCAGAGCTTGCAGAGAGGTTCAGCAGTTCCGAGAACCAAGGTGCCCTTGAGCCAAAGCGCTGGGTCCGCCCCTAGCTGGCAAGGGCTACTCAGTCCCTCAATCCGGTGGATCGCGGATCGCTCTGGGCGAAGGAGGAGGTGCTCAGGCCCGGCCCGCAATTACGTAATCCGGAGGGCCAGGCACGCCTGGCTTGAGTGTCTGTGTTTGTGTGTATGTGTGTGCGGTGGAAGTTGGGGCTGGGGGGTGTGTTTCTACAGGCCCCTCCCCGAGGTGGGGGCAGTGCCTGCGGGAAGCGCAGCGAGAGAATACAAGCAAGACTAGAGCCGATTCCGCCGGTAGGGTCTGAGCAGAATTTACCCCGCTACCGCCTTCCCCACTTTCCCTTCAGGGCTCTGCTGTTCTCAGTCTCCTTTCAGCCTCGCCCGACTGTTGTACGGGTTCTGGAGGGTTCCAGTGACTGTAAAGCCGGGGCCGGGAAACTTGAGCTAAGTGGGGAGTGGAGCTATTTCTTACCTGCCCACCCTAACTTGGGCACCTTTTCCTCCTGCASGAAAGGGCTCCGGGGTCCTTTTACCTCTAATCCAGGTACCGGCTTTCCATCGGCAGTGGGACTCTCAGACCTGTGCCACGGGGACACTGGGCTGGCATATGGGCTTGCCTGGCTCTGACTCCACTCTGGCCACCCTATGACTGGATCCTGTAGCTCCTGCCAAACCCGGAGCTACACTATGGCTCCTCTCCAGGGCACCTCCTAGACTTGGAATCTACCTCTTTCCCATCCCAGCCTCTTCTTAGAAACCAGACACCCCCGGCATAACCCCAACTCCACTCACTCCCAGTGACAGGCTCTTCTGTCCAGTTCTTCCAGGCCTACCAGCTGAAGAGCCACTGGTGGACGCCAACTCCAGCTTCAACATCATGGGCAGCCCAGAAGGGCGCTTCCATTTTGCCATCGACCGTGGTGGCACCTTCACAGATGTCTTTGCCCAATGCCCAGGAGGGCATGTCCGTGTCCTGAAGCTGCTCTCAGAGGATCCAGCCAACTATGCAGACGCACCCACAGAGGGCATCCGCCGAATTCTAGAGCAGGTGGGCCAGGGCTAGTGGAGGCAGCGGGGAGGTGTTAGGAGACCCCAACCTGAGGTCTCACACTGACTTATGTGGTCCCCAGGARGAGGGTGTGCTGCTGCCTCGAGGCCGCCCGCTAGACACCAGTCGAATCGCCAGCATCCGTATGGGTACCACCGTGGCCACCAATGCACTGTTGGAACGTCAGGGGGAACGGGTGGCGCTGCTGGTGACTCGGGGTTTCCGAGACCTGCTGCATATTGGCACTCAGGCCCGCCCTGATCTCTTTGACCTGGTAAGCTCTCCCATGCCAACTGGGCACTAGGCGAAGCTTGTGCACTCTTTCCTCTCCCCTAGCCAAGGCCTTGTGGGGATGTCTGTGAAATGACGGTGGCTAAGCCCACTAGATGGTAGGTCTAGAGGAGACTGAGCCCTGCTAGCAGGACCTGTGTCCCCACACTTCCAGGCTGGCATGTGACACTCTGCCAGTTCAAGGTGAGAGCTTAGAGGTTCGACACTTGAATTCCTGGAAAAAGCTTCCCTCTTGGGGGGAGGGTGCTGGCTCCACCCTATTTAAGGGCTTGGGTCCAGAGAGGAGCCTGCTGGGTGGGCCATTTGGACTGTCTCCTAGCTTTTTGGGACACATCCACTTGGTCCGCACTGTAACACCACACAGGACCCCCACAGAACCCTCAGGCCTGGGTCTCCTCTGAGCCTCTGCCTGCCCTCAGGCTGTGCCCATGCCAGAGGTGCTGTATGAGGAGGTGCTGGAGGTGGATGARCGAGTGGTGCTCTACCGTGGAGAACCAGGGGCCGGCTCTCCTGTGAAAGGTGCGCATGGCGCTGACAGCCCCTGTGAGGTTCTTGGGGTGGGCAGATCCCAGCAGCTTTTGACTGGGGGTGGGGGGGCGGTGGGCTCTTTTCAGGCCGTACAGGGGACCTGCTAGAGATACAGCAGCCTGTGGATCTGGGAGCCCTGCGTGGGAAGCTGGAGGGGCTCTTGTGTCGGGGCATTCACAGTCTGGCAGTGGTACTCATGCATTCATACACGTGAGTGAGGGCTGTCTCCTGTGGGTGGAGGCTGGGTCCAGAAGAAAGCTGGAAGGGTGCTGGGTGAGAGGCACAGAGCCCCCTGGGTTCTYATTGTAGGTGGGCCCAGCACGAGCAGCAGGTGGGCGCACTGGCCCGGGAGCTGGGCTTCACGCACGTCTCCCTGTCCTCGGAAGTCATGCCCATGGTACGAATTGTTCCTCGGGGGCATACAGCCTGTGCTGACGCTTACCTCACTCCCACCATCCAGCGCTATGTGCAGGGCTTCCGCAGAGGCTTCCAGGGCCAGCTAAAGGTGAGGCCTGTGGACCACCCTGCTCCGGGCCCTGGCCTTGCACCTGCCCAGCACATTACTGCCCGCTCTTCCCCATTCACAGAATGTGCAAGTACTCTTCATGCGCTCCGATGGTGGCCTGGCACCCATGGAGGCCTTCAGTGGTTCCCGGGCTGTGCTCTCCGGCCCTGCTGGTGGTGTGGTTGGCTACTCAGCTACCACCTACCAGCTGGAAGGTGGCCAGCCCGTCATTGGCTTTGACATGGGAGGTATGAAGGCTGAAGTGGGTGTGTGGGGGAAGACCTTCGGCTGCCTAGCTGGAGGGTGCTAGGGGCTCAGGTCTTGGTGGTGACTCCTAACATCTTGTCCCCGTCAGGCACATCCACAGACGTGAGCCGCTATGCTGGAGAATTTGAGCACGTCTTTGAGGCTAGCACAGCAGGTGTCACCCTCCAGGCCCCGCAGCTGGACATAAACACAGTGGCGGCTGGCGGGGGTTCCCGCCTCTTCTTCAGGTCAGCTCCTCTCTCTTCTTAGGGCCTCTCAGCTTTTTTATCCCCCCCCCCCCCCCCCCCCCTAATTCCMCCTTTTTTTTCCCCCCCCCCCCGCACCTCTAATTCCAATCTTTTATCCCCCCCCCAAGGTCTGGCCTCTTTGTGGTTGGTCCAGAGTCAGCAGGTGCCCACCCAGGTCCTGCCTGCTACCGCAAAGGTAAGGCCTTTTGGGCCTTGCCCTGTGGAGGCCCGGCCCCACTGGCCACTTCTGATTTGCATCTCTTGCACACTCTGTTCCTTCTTCCCAGGGGGTCCTGTGACCGTGACAGATGCTAATCTGGTCCTGGGTCGCCTGCTGCCTGCCTCCTTCCCCTGCATTTTTGGGCCAGGAGAAGACCAGCCACTGTCTCCCGAGGCTTCCCGAAAGGCTCTAGAGGCTGTGGCCACTGAGGTCAACAGCTTCTTGACCAATGGACCTTGCCCAGCTTCCCAACTAAGTCTGGAGGAGGTGGCCATGGGCTTTGTGCGTGTTGCCAATGAAGCCATGTGCCGGCCCATCCGTGCCCTCACACAGGTGCACCCCCTCGGCCCACCATCACCTGTCCGCCCTGTACTCTCCTATACTCTCTCAGACCAACAGAAATGTGGAGCACATGCCGGTTAATCTCAAAATGCCTTGGATAACATAACGACTGGACCGGCCTAATCCTTCCCCTGCTACCCCAGGCCCAGTCAGGGGAGTGGCCAGAGGCCAGAGGCCACTTACCTGGAAACTCACATAGCTGGTTGGCTTTCTCCTCTGCTACTGAGTTCCYTTTTTCCTCTTTCCCCTAAGTATCTCCATCCTCTTCCTCTCTCCAAACTGTGGGAACCTGGAAGTCCTGCGGTTTTGTTTCCTCCTAGCCACTGGCCACTGGCATCTTTATAGACAGACCAAAAACCAACTGGGACTAGGACCTTCYGCGTCAGTAAACACAGAGTCCCGATCAAAACATCAGAACCACCCTCTACAGAAATCGGACGGGGTGGGGGGCTGCCAAGTGTATGAAAGATTATTTATTGGCCCTTCCTGGATCACCAGGCACGAGGCCATGACCCCTCCGCCCATGTATTGGCTTGCTTTGGAGGAGCTGGTGGGCAACACGCTTGTGCCATTGCCCGGGCSCTGGGCATGGACACTGTGCATATTCACAGGTAGGTCTGCCTGTGGGCATGTGCCCTTGGCYGAGGGAGTTGGCTTTGGGGATTGTCCCCACACTGCCGTGCCACCCATTTCTGCAGGCACAGCGGGCTGCTGTCAGCACTGGGACTGGCCTTGGCAGACGTGGTTCACGAAGCACAGGAGCCCTGTTCCCTGGCTTACACACCTGAAACCTTTGCACAGCTGGACCAGAGGCTGAGCCGCCTGGAGGAGCAGTGTGTGGAGGCCTTGCAGGCCCAGGGCTTCCCGAGGTAAAYTCATRGACCACTGAGCACGGGRCTGGCTTTGTCYCCACCTCCCCGTTGGTGGTCTACCCCTGGATGACTTCCCAGATGTTCCTGAGTCTTTAGGACAAGGGTCTTATAGTGYCYRAGKAAGCRGGAAAGGCGCCCTCAGTRCTGGTTAGGTACCCCAGCCTGCTTCCCACAGGTCTCAGATCAGTACCGAGAGCTTCCTGCACCTTCGCTACCAAGGCACCGACTGTGCCCTGATGGTGTCTGCCCATCAGCATCCAGCCACAGCCTGCTCGCCCCGTGCTGGTGACTTTGGAGCAGCGTTCGTTGAGAGGTAAATGTGCCCTCCTGTGAGTCCAGCATGYGGCCTGCTGCTCTGGTCGCTTTGTCCTCATTGCTCTCTTGGATGGCGGACGCAGGTACATGAGAGAGTTTGGCTTCATCATTCCTGAGCGGTCGGTGGTGGTGGATGACGTGCGAGTGAGGGGAACTGGTCGTAGTGGACTTCAGCTGGAGGACACCCCCAAAATCCAGAGTGGACCTCCCCACGTGGAAAAGGTTGGAGGCCTTGCTGTGTGGGTTCACCTACATCCTCGGGACCTCAGGGGACAAGGGCTGATGGGGAGGTCCAGCCATGTCGAGAGGCCTCAGGAAAAACGATCTGGGAAGCCGGCTCATTCCACACCTTCCGCAGGTGACCCAGTGCTACTTCGAAGGGGGTTATCAGGAGACTCCCGTGTACCTTTTAGGAGAACTGGGCTAYGGGCACCAGCTCCAAGGGCCCTGCCTTATCATCGACAACAACAGGTACGTCTGGATTGGCAGAGCCTTGGGGAGGTTACTGCAATGCCCACCACAGCAGATTCCCCTGGCCAGCGCTGCAGAGGTTCCATTACTGGGGTATCTCCTGGTGTGGAGTATTGACATCKCTGGCTGTGGGGAGGTTGTGGCCGGCCTTCTTGTAGCTCCCCTGTGTYTCCTGCCCCCAGCACCATCCTCGTAGAACCAGGTTGCCAAGCAGAGGTGACTGAGACGGGGGATATCCGCATTTCCGTGGGAGCTGAGGCTCCTAGTACGGTGGATACCAAGCTTGACCCCATCCARCTGTCTATTTTCTCACACCGCTTCATGAGCATTGCTGGTGAGTAGACWCCGCCGTCCTCCTCAGAGGGCTGGCGTGGCGGATGGAGGACGGCAGTGGGGAACGGGTGCCTGCCAGGCAAAAATACAGACAAGTAGGGTAGCTGACAGCATTCGCTTTGGTTGCCTGTGATAACCTGGCAGATGTGTGCCGAGRGGAAGGGCAGAAAGAATCCTCACTGGTGGTGGGATGGGCAGTGTGGCCTTGGCTCTGAAACTGTACTCTAGGCTGCAAGAGCAGGCTTTGGACAGGGCATGTCGTCTCCTCTTATCAAGGGCCATTTGATYTTCAGCTATTTAGGGATAGAACATGGGTATCCACTGTGAGCTCATCTCTTCAAGGCTCGGCCGTTGGCTCTCAGGAGCCTAGGGGTTTGTGCTTGGGGACCAGGTTCTTGGTGCATCAGTCAGGGAGGAAAGTGGAAGTGTGAGCCCAGGCAGGCCGGAAAGGAAGTGCTCTTCATAAGCCACCATACACCGGGCTGCGGCCTTACTGCTTAACGGAATGTCGCCGCCCTGGTCTTCCCCAGGGCACAGGAAAAGCCGCTGGGTCTTGGGTTTGGGCTCAGGAGGCCTTGACCCTGTGGGTCCTGTGCCTCTTTCTTGGAGCTATACATGTGGATGATGGGGCCACCTGGCCACTCTGTGCCCCCAGAGCAGATGGGCCGCATCCTACAGCGCACGGCCATCTCTACCAACATCAAGGAACGCCTCGACTTCTCCTGTGCCCTCTTTGGGCCAGATGGGGGCCTCGTCTCCAATGCTCCCCACATTCCTGTGCACCTGGGTGCCATGCAAGAGACTGTACAGTTCCAGGTGTGGTGACAGTGACATCTTCCCTTCTGCCCCCTCCCTTGCCTCATGACCTCACCTCCCTTTCCCACTCTGTATRTGTCTCCTGGGTTTCAGATTCAGCACTTAGGAGCCGACCTCCGTCCTGGTGACGTGCTGCTTAGCAACCATCCCAGTGCAGGGGGCAGCCATCTTCCCGACCTGACTGTCATCACACCAGTGAGGAAGTGTTGGGGGACACCTTGACTAGTGTTAGGGGGACAGAGGTTTCTGGTGCCACTGACAGCTGCTGCTCAC
>BDUI01003086.1:17241-35844 GCA_002335545.1 Apodemus speciosus | reverse complement strand
CTCAGGACCATCCTTTGTGACCCTATCCATCCAGCGGTGACCGAGGCCCTACGGGCACCAGGCAAGATCTCTGGCTGCAGTGGAACCAGGAACCTGCATGACAACCTGTCGGATCTCCGTGCCCAGGTGGCAGCTAACCAGAAAGGCATCCAGCTGGTGGGAGAGCTGATCGGACAGTACGGCTTAGACGTGGTGCAGGCCTACATGGGCCATATTCAGGTGGGCCTGGGAACGGGAGCCTGCATGGGCCGTGTTGTGGCTGCCCCGAGGTAGGCGGGCCGCCCTGCTGCAGACGGCACGGCTGGGCTGAGCCTTCCTTCTGCTAGGCGAATGCTGAACTAGCGGTTCGAGACATGCTTCGGGCCTTTGGAAGTTCCCGACAGGCCAGGGGCCTGCCCCTGGAGGTGTCTGCGGAGGACCACCTGGACGACGGCTCTCCCATCTGCCTGCGTGTTCAGATCAACCTGAATCAGGTTCACTWAAAGGGAAGTAGGGTGGGCACTGACACTGGCCTCTGGGGTGAGGCCCATTCCATTGCTGATAGCCGCGCCTTTTTTCTCCTGAGGGTAGGGCAGCGCTGTATTTGACTTCAGTGGTTCCGGGTCTGAGGTCTTTGGCAATCTCAATGCCCCTCGAGCCATAACACTGTCTGCTCTCATCTATTGCTTGCGCTGTCTAGTGGGCCGTGACATCCCACTTAACCAGGTTCGTAGAGGTGTGCGGTGAGGAGGGCAGGTAGCCCTTAAGTCTGAGGTCACCCTGAGGCTTGTCGGAAAGCAAAGGCAGCCCACTCTGAATGGAGCCTAGGGTGGTGGAATTTTTRTCTGAGCATGGGTTGTACCCAGCCCTAATAAACCACCTCGGWCATTCACCAGGGTTGCCTGGCTCCCGTGCACGTCGTAATTCCCAAAGGCTCCATATTGGATCCATCCCCAGAGGCAGCAGTGGTCGGAGGCAACGTGCTCACATCTCAGCGAGTAGTGGATGTCATCCTGGGGGCTTTTGGKGCCTGTGCAGCCTCCCAGGTGTGGTGGTGAAAACTGGACACAGGTCTGGAGGCTGCTGGGAAACAGGGCGGTGGGGGCAGAGGCGCCCACTAACCAAACGCTGTTGTCTGCTTCTATCAGGGCTGCATGAACAATGTGACCCTGGGCAATGCCCGCATGGGCTACTATGAGACAGTGGCTGGTGGCGCAGGCGCGGGCCCTGGTTGGCATGGGCGCAGTGGTGTACACAGTCACATGACCAACACACGCATTACGGACCCGGAGATTTTGGAGAGCCGGTGAGCTGAGCACTCAGTGCTAGGCAGTTGATCTGGGAGAAGAGCCGGTGCTCATATGCGCTGTGCCCTTCATCTGCACAGGTATCCGGTTATCCTGCGCCGCTTTGAGCTGAGGCCAGGCTCTGGSGGCCGAGGCCGCTTCCGGGGAGGTGATGGCGTAGTCCGAGAGCTAGTCTTTCGGGAAGAGGCGCTGCTGTCTGTGCTCACCGAGCGCCGCGCCTTCCAACCTTACGGCCTCCACGGTGGGTGGCTTCCCCAGCTCTTCCCGGCCTCTCTTGCTCTGCTGCCGCCACCTCAGGACCCCATCTCCCTACCCCTACCTCTCTTGACCCCCAGGCTCCTTGTTTTCTCCTCCTATAGGGGGAGAGCCTGGTGCACGTGGTTTAAACCTCTTGATCAGAAAAGATGGGCGCACAGTGAATTTGGGCGGCAAGACATCAGTGACCGTGTACCCCGGGGTAAGAGAGGAAGGGAGTCCGTGTGATGAACAGGGATACAAAATTTTAATTTGGCTCCCAAACGGAAATAGGGTGGTTGAGTGATTGTGTCTTAACTGGGACAAAGCCACACCTGTGTTGAACTTGCTCTTCTTCGCAGGACGCGTTCTGCCTCCACACGCCTGGGGGTGGGGGCTACGGGGACCCGGAGGACCCAGCGCCACCACCAGGTTCGCCCCCGCTATTTCCAGCCTTCCCAGAGCGCGGCAGTGTGTACGAGTACCGCCGCGCCCAGGAAGCTGTATGAGTGTCCCCACAATAAAGATCCTTTGAGTCGCACGGTTACTGGGCTCCGCCCCCATGGTGGTCTGTTTTCGATAGTCATTCCCTCGTGTTTRCGCCAGCGTCAGGAGCATACCACTTGAAGCTTCAGGCCCATAGCCAAATGGTCCGTGAGTCCAGCAAACGCAGTACTGAATGTCACCTGCTCTGCCTCCTGCAGGGCAGGTATCAGGTTGAGAACTGTTTTCAGTTAGAGCAAGCCCAGCAGCCCCCAGTTGAGGCACTTACTGGACTCAGGCGACTCCCGGATACTCCGCGGTAGGTGATATAGTCCAGACGCCGGCCCTTCCAGGATTGAGCTGGGTAACTTCCATGAAGAGGCCCTGCCATGTAGAGGCGGCGTCCTTTTTCCTGCTCCAGGGCCCTAGGAGAGGGACAGCATCACTGAGGCTAGGGAAGGTCCTCCCAGCTGGCTTGCCTGGGCTCAAGGATTCCACTTACCTCCGAAGCATCTCCGGGGAGCAGGCAGTGGAGTGGCGAAGCATGGAGGAATTCAAGATTGTCCCTGTGGAGTTCGGGGAGAGCAGCATCAGTGGCTGGCAGCCTTGCTGACAGACATCCTCAGACCTGCTCTCCCGCCTCCCCAGAGGCAGTAGTACCCAAGGCCCAGGGCTGCTCCTTGCAAGCGCCTAGCCGGCAGGGGTCCTGGAAACAGCTGAAGAATTTATGTCCCTGCTCCTTTGCATGTTCTGCGGAGGAGAAGCATTTCTTAGTGGGCAGAGCTGGGTCCCTTGGCTCCGCCTGCCCCGGCTTCTTACCTTGCGAGCAGTTGTCAAAGTTTAGATCTCCCAGGAGGACGCTGAATGCTATTGCCTCACCGCTCTGGCGGCTCTCTGCCTCGAACTCCTCCACCCATTCCAGAAGTAGCGTCAGCTGTTTGCAACGGATATGGCAATCCTCTAAGAGGAGAGAGGAGGTTGGCTTAGCCCAGAGTAGGGATCTACCCTGTACCTGGGTCCTGATCGGTAAACCACCCAGGCATTTCTTGGGATGTCTGGGGCAGAGAACAATGGTATGTAGGGACAAACATATTGATGAGGTTAGGGGACCTATTGCCTTCAAAGGAGAGAAGAGGGGCTACCCGCATTCCAAACCCTCCCCCAGGGCTCACCAGCGGGTGCATGCAAATGTGTRCAATGAAGGAATCCCACGATGCAGCGCCCGTCCAGGATGCCTAGCTGCGCCTGCAATACCACCCACAGTTCCAGGTCTCTTTTGCTCTCCTGGTTAAACCTACTGCTTACTCTTTCCCCGCTAGGGCTCACTGCAGCCTGGGTTAGTACCTGGACGGATAGTAGACCCTTGGAAGCCAGGGCGTCCTCACGACGACCGTTAGGAAAGCAACGAAAGGCAGCACGCAGCAACGGGTAGCGCGAGGCCAGTAGAAGCCCACCGCCCAGAAACTTGATGTATGGCCCGGCCACTAAGCCAAATGTACCCACATCATATAGCACCGGGCCCAGATTTGGAACCAAGATGCGCACAAGACGGTGCGCTGCGCGGAGGTCGAACACTTCCTGCAGACACACGAAGTCCAAACCCATAGGTAATGTGGCCTTCAGCACACCACCGGGCACCCTAGGGAGCGGCTGGCTGTATTCGGTAACCCTATACTGTGACGATCGAAGGTTATTTAGCAGTGCGGCCCCAACAGCCTCCGCGCGCTTCTGGCTGTGCGACAGGTTGTTAAAGTGAGCCAGCCCGTCGGGTAACAGGCACAGATTAGCAGTGAGAAAGACAAAGCAGCGCCGGCGCTCAGCCGGCGGTTGCCAGGGCTGTGGCCACACCCAGCATGGCGGAGGGGGCTTATAGCAGAAGGGGCGGCGCCAGATCTGGAGGGGCAGCCAGAGTACAAGGCCGACCAACGCCACGGGTAGACTGATCACCACCAGCGGTAGCARCAGCCCACTTCCTGCCAGGACTTTAAGCCACCTCAAGCTGCTGGATTGCACGTTTGGTGCCCAGCAGCCCAGCCACTGGTCCAGAGACCAGTAAGCCGGGAAGAGCAGCATGCGGGAAAAACTGTGGAGGGCTTGCAGCACCGGGTTTGGGAAAGGTGAAGGCCTCAGGGCGTCGGGTTTCTGGGTCCAGTCAAGCGGAGGCTCTTGGGGCACAGGGCTCCTTCGCCGCGAAATGTCAGGCAGACCCATTGGTTTCCAGCGTGAGTTGAATCCTTAAGAGACCTTAAGAGCTGCCTACCGGACGTCAAGACCAGGTGGCAAAACCTGTGCGCGCAGCTAGTAATGCCCGGTGTCCCGCGAGCCTGAGTTGCTGATCACTGGCTCCACCCACTCAGAACTTCAGTGACGGTTGGGAACGAGTTTTTTTTTTTAAAAAAAAAAAAAACAACTTTACTGCCCCGCCCCATCTCCTGCTTGTACCTGCCAGGTCTACTTAGTGCTCCGGAGAAAAACTTAGGGCCCTGCCTACTCTCCCCTCCCCCATCCCTCCAATAAACCTTACGGTCTGGCTACCCAGCCAGGTAAATTCACCATAGCCTCTCAATCTGGCACCTGGCTCCTGAGTGCAGGGACTCAGCACCGATGGCCTGCAAAGGTTATAACTAAGAGCTTCAAGCCCGGAGAGGGACTGTTCTACACTTGAGGCAGCTCGCCCAGACAGGTAAAAGGAAACCCTACATTCTGAGCCCTGTAACAGACTTAAGTTTTTTTTTTTAATTCTGTGTTTTATTTTTGTTTTGGTTTTTTTTTGGGGGGGGGCGGGGGAGGCAGGGTTTCTCTGTGACCCTGGATGTGCTGGAACTTGCTCTGTAGACCAGGCTGGCCTCGAACTCCCAGAGATCTGCCTGTCTCTGCCTCCGGATGGCTGGGATTAACACCGCCCAGCTCGACTTTAGGTTCTTGACTGTCCCTTGGCTTTCAGATTTTTTTTCTTGGCTCCTCTTTGGAAGTCTGACTCCTTAATTCCAACTGTGAGCCAGCAAACACCCTGACATCAACCATCAGTGTCCCTTAAGTCGCCCATCAGGTTTGTCTTGGCCACTGGTCTTCACTCAGGTAGCCAGGATAGCCGTGGAGACACTTTGGATGAGGCAACTGTTGATAAGCTGTGTCACTTAGGCAGAAGGCATTAAACTCTTTGGGTCAGGGGTGGGGGTGGGGTTGGGGGGCTGGGGGTTGGGGCGTGGTATCCCAGCTGGAGGACTCCAGCACACCCTCTCTCTTTCTAACCGGAAGTACCCCATGCCCCTTCTAAAGGGAAGTTGTATTGGTACTGCTAGATTCCTGTTTGAATTTGGTCCCATTCCTTGAATGGCACGTACTAGTTTTCTAAGTCTCTGTTTTTTTTATTCCTTTCCACCTTGTCACTGCCCTAGGGCCTGTACCTTCAGGCAAGCCACAAACTACCCCAAGCTTTTCCACACTGCCCTTCTTATGAACCAACCCCATTTTGGTCTCCACTCTTCTAGTAACACCACGTTTCCAATCTCAGTCTGCACATTGATTTCAACACCTCCTCCTCCCCCAACGGCCCCCAGTTTTCCCTTTTTCCAACTGTACTGGCTGGTTTTTGTGTGTCAACTTGACACAGGCTGGAGTTATCACAGAGAAAGGAGCTTCCGTTGGGGAAGTGCCTCCGTGAGACCCAGCTGTGGGGCATTTTCTCAATTAGTGATCAAGGGGAAAGGGACCCTTGTGGGTGGTGCCATCCCTGGGCTGGTAGTTTTGGGTTCTATAAGAAAGCAGGCTGAGCAAGCCAGGGGAAGCAAGCCAGTAAGGAACATCCCTCCATGGCCTCTGCATCAGCTCCTGCTTCCTGACTTGCCTGAGTTCCAGTCCTGACTTCCTTTGGTGATGAACAGCAATGTGAAAGTGTAAGCGGAATAAACCCTTTCCTCCCCAGCTTGCTTCTTGGTCATGATGTTTGTGCAGGAATAGAAACACTAAGACACCAATCCATTGTTTTTTTTTTTTTTCATTTATTTATTCGTTTTACATCCCCATTGATGTCCCATGTTCCTGGTCCCCTCCCCCCAATCCCTATCCCCTCAACCCATGTTTTTTATTCTCTGGTCAGCTCTGGTCCTCTAAGCTTAGGTAGAACCCACCCTTTCCCAGACCTTGGATATCTTTACAAGGGGCTGACATCTCCCTGGCTCCCCTGCCCAGGTTTGGATGCAGTGGCACCTGGCTTTGCTACCCTACTGTCCTGCCTCAAGGCCCTGAAGCAACCCACGCCCTGGTCTCTACTAAGGACAGGAAAGTCCCCTCTCATTCTGCACCATTCCTTTCCTGTTCCGGCTCCAGCTCCCAGCACTTCAGCTTCCATTACCAAGTGAAAAGGAAAATTTGGGGCCATCCATTCAATCCCTTTAGAAAGACAGTGCCTGAGAGGTCTGTCTCTCCAGCGGGCTGTAAAGTGAATGTAGCCCTTCTGGGCTGACAAGACTGAAGGGATCCGGTGAGGCACCCCACAGGAGCAGGAAGGTGTGGCATGGGTCCAGTGACCAGTGTCTGTGGGAAACTTTAATGGCCATGCGCAATGGCCTGCAGGGCGAAGTGAGCCTGGGCCAGCCGGGCAGGGCACGGGTGTTACCAGATGAACATAGGCTTGCCATCATCCTGGGACAGCTGGTTGAGGCAGGAGAGCAGCAGGAGGGCGTCGGTGAGCATGCTGGGGTGCACAGTTTCCACCAGCACGCGCTGCAAGAAGTCCACAGTGTAGGAGCCGCCTTCAGATGCTGCCAGCTCAGGCCGCTCACGCAAGATGCCATACGCATTGACCAGCTGTTCCGTCAGTGCCGGATGCACCCGTCCATTGTAGCCGAGGCTCTGCAGTCTGTTCATGATGCATACATAGCGCTGTGTGAGCGTCTGGCATAGGTCCTCGTCCAGCTTGTGGTTACTGGGGTTTAGGGAGGCCTGTTGGGGAGAGTGGCCATCAGGGACCTCCCACACCACTCTGGCTCAGGCAGGTAGGAAGAACAGGGGCAAGAGGGGCCAAGAAAGGAAATTGTTCAGTATCTCTATGAGGATGTCAAGGGAGGAGAAGCCTTGGTCCCCGAAAGATCCAGAGGGCTGAGCCTGAGGTCAAGACACCCAAAAACCCAACTCAGGCAGGCCCAGAGGCTTCCCAAAGCATCTAGAGACATGTATCTCACATCTCACTGTTTTTTCCCTCCACCAGATTTATGGGACTAGCTTAAAGCCACCAGGGATGGAGGGCAGGGAATGTGGCTTCCAGAATGGAGGTTTAGAGAGTTTTCCATACTCCCAGGTTGCTGGACCCCAGAGTTTGTAGCTTTCCCAAGGGCTAATCGAAAGCTCTTAACCCGGAATGACAGACACCATTCAAAGAGGACAGGAAGGTCTTCCTGAACATCACCTTTTCCAAAGACCCTGTGTAGTCAAGGTACTTACATTTCTACCAAGCAAGTGGATGCTGACAGGCAGGTGGGACCTCCATGTGGGAAGAGGTATTTCCACACAGAAGGTAGGCAGGTCTCTGGGGAGCACCATGGGCATAGCACTGGTTCTTCAGGGACAGCTGTACTCAACTGGGGGCACCTGGATCTATCTGCTGTCGTGGGACTGGTGCCCCCAGTGTATCCACTGGGAAAGTCCCTTGGTGTATTGACATTTTTCTGGACCGTAAGGCAAACCCAATTTTGTGTCCTTCCTGGAGCTGAGGACCTTAATATTATAGTAAATCCTAATCTGTTTACATCAGTTGTTGTCTGTAGCCAACCATACAGGATGATTTGTAGAAGAAAGCAAGTCTGTCTGGTTGGTGGGAGTGCGATGAGGAGTTGGGGGGAAGGAGAATGGGAGAAGAGAAAAGATGAGGGGAGGAGGGGGAGGAGGAGGAAGAAGAGGGGAAGGAAGAAGGGAGGAGAGGAGGAGGAACAGGAGCACTGAGTTTGGTTCCCAGAACCCCTGGCGGAGTAACCTCCAACCCCAGCTCCATGTGGGAGAGTGGACAGTGCCAGGAAACTTGGTGAGGTTGAGTGGGTCTGAGACCCTGGCACCCAGTCACCTACCTGAGATGGTAGGCTCTCCCTGCTCCCTACCAGATTCCTGGCCTGGAACACATGACCACAGTCCCCACATCTGTCACACAGTCACATAGCCCAGAACAGAGTTCTCCATCCCAATGAGGTATCTGAGGCCCCGAGGGTTTAGCCAATAAGCTTCCCTTCCCAGACATTTCCTCCCTGCAAAGGTATTTAATCTCTGGTACACCCTGAGAAGGTAGTATGGACCCAATTTCCATGATGAACAAGGGCTGTCTGTCTCATCAAGAACAGCTGTGGGGAGTGTGGAGAAGGCCTTCTCCTATAGCGCCGCAGTCTAAGCCTTCTGCAGAAGGCCCCTCTGTGCTCCCAGACAACCGCAGCCAAGCTAAGGACTTTCATCGATAAGCTGAGCTGGAGTTCCCATTCCCCTGGCTCTGGGCTCCGTTGTCCTCAGCCTGCAGGCTTCCAACTCCATTCCCAACCCTCCCTGACGCAGCAGCGCCTAGATGTCTGGGAGTTTGGGAGTCCCCACCCTGGGCTCTTCATTGCAATGCCCAACCCTTCACTCCTGACTCCTCTGGATGCCTGGGAGTCAGGGAACCCCAGCTTCGGCCTCCCACATCCTTAGGCTGCATTTCAGCGCCAAGTCAAGCCTTGCACCCGACTGTGGAGGAGGCACTGGGTAAACGTGGTCTAGCACTCCGCATTTCATCTGCCCAGCACCTGGGCGGCAGGGCAAGATGTAGACCCCACAACACGGGCATGTGGCACCTCTGACCTTAAGGGTTCTTACACTTACACACACTGATCCACACACAGACACACTATACATAATTAAAAATATTTTTTAAAAAAGTAAAGAACTGAGAGGAAAGATGTGTAACCTGATTATACAACATGTTGATGTGTACGTGTCCTATCGCATGGCACAGCATTAGGGGGTCTGATAGCATGTTTTGTTTTGCTCTTGTTTAGTTTTTTCCCCCCTTTGAGATAGACTCCTGGGTAGCCTAGGCTGACCTTGAACTTGTTATGTTGCTAAGTATGACTTTGAGCTCCTGATCCTCCAGTTTCTGCATCCTTTTGTGGTGGTTTGAATACACTTGGCCCAGGGAGTGGCACTATTAGGAGGTGGGGCCTTGTTGGAGTGGGTGTGGCCTTGTTGGAGGAAGTGAGTTGGTGTGGGGGTGGGCTTTGAGACTCCTCCTAGCAATGTGGAAGCCAGTCTTGTAGAACTCTCGGCTCCCCTTCCTGCACCATGCCTGCCTGGATGCTGCCGTGCTTCCCACCATGATGATAATGAACTGAACCTCAGAACCTGAAAGCCAGCCCCAATTAGATGTTGTGCCTTGTAAGAGTTGCCTCGGTCATTGTGCCTCTTCACACCCTAAGATACCTGTGTTCTGGGATTGGAGGCATGTAGCACCACATCTGGTTTATGTAGTACTGTCAGGCAAGCATTTCTGCCAGCTGAGCTACATGGAAGCATGGATTTTTATGGTTTTTTTTGTATCAGTCTCATATGTCAATTTTTTATGAAATGTATTTAATTTCTTGGTTCGATGTTAATAAAAACATTTTTTTAAAATTTTATGTATGTGTCACTCCGTGTGTGCTGTACACACAAATACAGGCTCCCACACAGGCCAGGGGTTTTGGAAGGCTTTGGAGTTGGAGTTGTAGGTGATTGTGAGTCACCAGATATGGATTCTGGGAATTGAACTTGCGTCCTCTGGGAGAGCAGAATGTGTGCTTAACCGAAGAGCCCTCTTTCCAGCCCAGTATTTAAAAAAGTAAAAGAACATCTGGGCATGGTGGCAGATGCCTATACATATAGAACTAGAGACCAACATAGGAGCATTAACTCAGGTTCAAGGCTAGCCTGGGCTATGTAGTTTGAGTCCAACTAGGGATACATACACATTAAGGCTTTGTCTCAATAAGTAAGTAAATAAATCATTCATTCATTCACTCATCCTCTGAACACAATGGTGAATGTTTCTAATCCCACCTCTCACAGACATCACAGGGGAGAGAGATCACAGCAAGTTTCGGGACTAGTCTGAGTTCCAAGCCAGCGAGGTTACTTAACAAGACCTTGTTAACAATCAAAATATATAAAAATAAAAGGATATAGAAGGTGGGCATCCTCGGGAGGCTGAGGTAGGAGGATCATAGGTTTGAGGCTTAAAAGACTTTTATCAAAAGGGTAGATCAAATATAAACAATATGATTGTTATCAAGAAAAATCAAGTTGATATACAGGTTATTAGAATGCCTAAGAGGGCCTGGCTACATAAGGTAACCTGGGCACCAAATCAGTATATAAGCGTGAACTCATTCTCAGGAGCCCATTGGGGTTGTCAAGGTGCCCCTTGCCACCCTACATGGCTCTAGTCACTCTCACATGGGCACAATGGCACTCAAGGGGCCAAGGATTAGGGTGCTAAGAGGAAAGGTACTTCAAACATCTTCCAAAAAGTTCTTCACAACTAGGTAGGAAGAATGAGAACAGAGTGCTGTGGCCCACTTTTAGTTGGGTTTAAATGACAGCGTAACTGGGCTTGAGAGATGGCTCAGCCATTAAAATCACGTACTGTTCTCACTGAGGGTCAAAGTTTAACCCCCAACACACATGTTGTGCAGTGGTTCACAACTACCTGTAACTCCTGCTCAGGGGAGGAAATGCCTCTGGCCTCTTCAGGCACTTAAACTTACACACACATATACACCACCACCAGCACCCCATACATAAAGATACAGGTGAAACTTAGAAAAGAAGACACAGTGGTACCAGACATAAGGATATGTGCCTGTAATCTACGTAATCAGGAGGCAGATGCAGAAGGATCACTGTAAGTGTTAGAGCAACCTGGGCTACATAGCAAGCCCTTGGTGAGCCAGGTTTACACAGAAAAACAAAAACAAGCAAAAAAAACCCCCACAAAACAAACAAAAAACCAAAACAAGCAAAAACAAAAACAAACAACAACAACAACAAAAAAAACCCCCAATAACCCAACAATGGTGATGATAAAACCAACTCAAACTAAAAGAAAGTGTAATTGCATGATCTAATAAAAAAGACAGCCAGATTCAGTGGTAAGTCAGGGTCCTTGTCAAACAAAAACTTCTATTAAATTTCAACCCACTAAACCTATACAGCCTTGGAGAGCGAGTGGCTTTTAGGGACAATTGGGGGTTTGACTAGTGTTAGCAGGTCTTCTTAGAATTTAGAGATTCCAACCACTGACAATGGGGGCATGGGGATGGAAAAACAGATACACTGAACAGGGGAAATAAAATCTGGGCGGACCTGAATCAGATGCAGGTGAGACTCAACCAAAGGCCCGGCCAGGTGGGTGGGGACCCTTGAAGCTAGGGGATAAAATTATGATTTCCAAATGTGACCACATGAATTGGCTTGGAAGACTCCATAAAGGGATATGGCGGGGTATCAGCCTGGCTCCTGGAGGCCACTTTGTCTCCAGGTGGGTTTCAGTGGAGCTGTCCCCAGGAGTTAGGAGAGTCTCTGGGTCACTGCTGACAGAAGTAAAATGAGACTCTGAGTCTGAAAGAGATGATTCAGGCTCTAGAACAGAATGCCAAGCGTGTGATGGTAAGAGGTCCAGTTTCGCAGAAGGCCAGGTTTGACGGAACTCCTCTAATCCCAGCACTTGGAGGGATAGGCAGGAGGATCAGAAGTTTAAGGTCATCCTTTGCTAGGTGACTTTATAATGCCAACTACCCCTTGGTATCTTGTGATCTCTTGTTGCTACATCACTGGACCCTCTTTGATTGAGTTTGTGGCTAACGATTCTCCACAGAAAACCCAGGAGCATTGCTGTCTTGTTATATAGAATAAATGTGAAGGGACTCTGGCCAGCTTGGACGTGCCAAGCACGACTCTGGCAGGCCTTGCCCTTCTCCCCCATTCCCTCTGCCTTGCTCAAAACCGTTAGATTACATTCCTAAAGCTAGCTACCAAGGTGTATTGCCTCATTTGGCCGTTACCTCCTCCTGAGGCTGACAACCAAGGTCCAGCTATTAAAGTGTTGAAGTCCAGCAATCAAAAGTTCCCTTTGGCTCATCCAATTCACATGCCCAATCAACACACCACCACATCCTACCCCATCATAACACACACCCTTTCCTTCTTCTCTTCCTAAAGTCTCCTTCAAGATGGACAAGGAGAACTGGACCTAGACAGACCAGAGAGCCCTTGTAGATGCAAGTCTAAGAGGGATACTGGCATGCACTGGGCATCTTCCTGGCTCTGGCAGCTCTGAGCTTGGAGAGGCTGTACCGACCGACCACTAGGGAACTCCTCTGAGATCTCCATAGATCGGCTGTGCCCCTCAAAAGAAAAGCACTCATCTTCTGCTACCCATCATGTCCACAAGTCCTCTGTCTCCTGGTCATTTTTCTCTCATCCCTCAGTCCCAGGGGCTGCCCCTCTAGCCCTAGAGTCGTCCTGATGAAGTGGGTACCCTGTGTCTTGGTGGCCTCTGGAGTTAGGTGTTTTCATGCTGGGGAGAAGACATGTCCTACCTTCTACCACGATCGCTTACAGAAGAATCAAAGTCTCAAAACAGAACAAGAAAGCTTGAGGGAATGTTGGGAAGGCTCAGCTGTTAAGAGCTTTTACCACTTTTCCTGAGGACCAGAATTTGCTTCTCAGCACCCTCAGCAGGCAGCTCACAATTGAGGAGATGTGGCCTCTGTGGACAACCCTCCCATACATGCATACACAAAAGAAAAGCAAATCTTTAAGATTTTTCAAAAACTCAAACTTTAAACCCTTAGAAGAAAATGTTGACTAAGTACAAAATAGTTTCAGGAATTTCTGCTAGGGAAAGATTTCTTTCTTTTCTTTTTTCTTCTCCTGAGACAGGATTTCTCTGTGCCTCACTGCCCTAGACCTCACTTTGTAGCTAGGGGAAGGTTTCTTAATTGAGACAATACAAATAACATGAGCAAAGACTGACATTTCTGAACATATTAAAATTAAGCATCTAAACTGGGAATGATGGAGCATGCCTTTAATCCCAGCACTTGGGAAGCAGAGGCAGGCAGAGCTCTGCTGAGTTCAAGGCCAGCCGGGCCTACAAGGTACAAAGTGAGTTCCAGGCCATCTGGAATTACACAGTGAGACCCTGGTTTTTTTTTTTTTTTTTTTTTTTTTTTTTTTTTTTTTTTTTTTTTTTTAGCATCTAATGAAAGGATACTTTAGCCAAGAAAAGGCAAGCTAAGAATCAGCCTGTGTAGTCAGTCAAAAGTCATTCCAACCCAGGTGGCAGGTATGTACAATTTGTATACAAAGATGTCCTAAGAGGGGCCGGTCGGTGGTGGTGCACGCCTGTAATCCCAGAACTTGGGAGGCAGAGGCAGGAGGATTTCTGAGTTCAAGGCCAGCCTGGTCTACAGAGTGAGTTCCAGGACAGCCAGGGCTACAGAGAAACCCTGTTTGGGGGGGAGGGGGAGGGGAGATGGCCTAAGAGAAGAAGCAGCTGGCAACCTAGGAAAGCCATTCCCCCCCCCCCCCCGAGAAAAGCTCAAATGACCTGTATGTAGGGATAGGCCCTGCATGGTCTCACATGGCAAATTCTGGGTATCCAGCTAAGTGCAGACCCATATTGCCAGTCCTTACCCCCTGGCCAGTGCCGTCTGCACCTGTAAGACACAGGGTTATAGTGACACATTCCAGTTCTCCGCGGCCTCTAGGATCTGTGTTCCCTGAGGTGCCCAGTGAGCACTGGAAATGCTGAAGGCAACGGGCCATAGAATTCCTTAGGTGTGTTGGCTCAGCCCCCCAGGGGTTGGTGCTTCCCATCCAAAGACCATCTAGGAGGCGGAAGAGGAATGTGACCTGCTCACTGGAGGAAACCCCATCCTTCTCTTCTAGAGTCTGTAGAGCTTGGACCGTGGGCTTCCACTACCGGGTGCTCTGGACACCTCTGGCTGCCTGTGCCAAGTTCTGGGCTCCCTCCTTCTCAGTCCCCTTAAATGCCTGGTCCTTCAGTACTGACTGAGTTCACTGCCCCATCCGTGAAGGCCCCTCCGGCAATGTGTAGGAGATGGACAGCCACAGACCTGGATGATCTTCTCCGGGATGTTGGAGACGGTGAAGCCGTAGAGGCGCACGCGCTCTGGGAAGATGCTGGACAGGATTCTTCGGTCTAGCTGGAAGGCGATTTCCCCCACTAGTCTCTCACAAGCTAGCTGTTTTGAGTCTGGGAATGAGAGAGGGTCTCAGGCGAGCAGCAGGTGGAGGGAGCGGTAGGACTGTGGTTAGCAGCAGTCCGAGTATGTGATAAGGGACAGGGCACCACACTCACGTTGACCCCCTGTACTGTTACTGACCTCGGGGACTGTCAGGTAACTTGTTAGACTTTCGCTGGGGCATCTTCCGCTCCGTCTCCAGGACATTCTTCCGCGACTGCTCCGTCATGCGTGAACTCCGGGTGTCATTGACTGAAGCCGAAGAGGTTGAGGGGCGGGGCAGGGAAGGGAGGTTGCGAGGAGGAGAATGGAGGTTGGGCACAGGTGAGGTAGGGGATTGGTGCACCCTGGAGGGGGAGTTGGAGTGGGAGTTTCTTGAAGGGGAACCGTTTTCAGCAGCTTGGGGGACAGGAGCTGGGGCAGAGTTGGAGACTGTGCAAGGAGGAGAGCCTTTGGGGAGCTTTGGACAAGAGTGGGGGCATTTGTTCCTGGGAAACACCAGTCTGAGTCCGATTATCCAAGGAGGCATTAATATTTGCTGTGGGACTGGATGTGGCCATGGAACTCATAGGGGTGGTRGCCWGGAGGGGTGCACCCACAAACCAGGCTCTGGGTCCTGGTTTGGCTGGGGGTGCTCACTGGTGACTGGGATGTGGAGGAGTGGAAATGAGAGGACAGGTTAGAGTGAGGCAGGCTGGGAGCAGGAATCAGCCTAGCCAGGGCACCCAATTACCTTTGGAGGTGGGAGCTGGTCCTGCATAGGCTGAGGTGCCAGAGAGGTTTCCTCGGGGTGGCTCTGCCAGCCGCACCTTTGGCGCCTCTGACAGCCCTACGTTGTTTATGGGGTTGGGCAGTATGTTCTGAGAAACACCTAGAGGGGTAGCTGTGGAGGAGAGCAGGGGGCTACTCAGAGAGACTGCCACTGTGCCTGCCAGGGGAGCCATGATCGGACTGCTCTGAGATACAGCCAGGGGGCCTACCAGCCGGCTGCTTGTTGTCAGGGAACCAGTCGAGGTTAGACCTAGTGAGCTGGCCAGAGTGGTCCCTGGGGGTACAGTCACGGGACTGGTCATTTGACTGTTCAGGGGTCCAGTCGAAGGTAAACCCAGAGAGCTTGCTAAGGTGACCCCCGGGGAAACTGCGATAGGACTGGYCAGTTGGTTGCTCACGGGGCATGGCACAAGATTGGCAAACTGGTTGTTCTGCGACAAGGGCATTTGTCCTGACAGCAGTGGGTTGAGAGGAGCAGCCAGGGGGTTCACAAGGGAGCCTGCTGCAGGACTGAGCTGTGGGGCATTCAACATGTCAGCCAGGGGTGCCAGCGCCACCATTCCCATGTCTTCTGTGCAGGGGTCCTTTGCTGCTGCTGAGGCGGGGGCCAGGAATACACCTGTGGATACAGAAAGGACACTAAGACCCCAGTTAAGCCCCTCTAGATGCAAGTGAGAGGCCCTCATGAACACGTCTGGCCTAAGTATCTGTCTGTCCGCTGAGCTGGCCCTGCCCTCTCTGAGCATCATTGCTTAGGAGGGCTGGATGAGAACATCTGTGGGGTAGCCAGATGCACACAGCAGAGAGCATTCTGTGCCACTTTAGAGGGTTCTGGATGTGGGTCTGCCCTCTCTCTCAGTCCCCGAGGCTTGCTGCTCAGTCCCAACTCTCTAGTCAGAACTCCAGGACTTAGTTGACCACTTGCCATTCAGTCCATTTAGGATGTTCCAGCCTCTCCTCCGATTGTCTCCACTTCACTGAGCCGCCAACGCCACACCCAGGAGAAGAGCGCCTCCTAGTGGTTGTTCTCCCAGACWGCTAACCTGGCCCTCTGCTTTTGGCTGGGAGGAGAGAGCCCTGCCTTGTAGAGAGGCCTACACACTCGGAGGGTCAGAGTGTGAGAACCCCATGCGGCCTAGGGCCACACAGTCTWCCAGAGCAGGGGTGCACAGCTAGTYGGACACAGCTATCACTCAGAGAGGCCCAGAATCATTTCTGGCTATTTTCGGACTCCTGAAGAGGAATGGGGCAGAGAKCTTATTCTTCTTGACTTGTGAAGCAGACTTCCCTTAATGGATTTTGGGAGGGAAATCCCTTGGAGACTCGGCAGAGTGCAGGAAGAGTTTTTGTAACTGCATGATGTAATAATAATTGAAAACAAACAATTTTGATTTTGCTGAGCTGGAGAGATAGCTCAGTGGTTAAGAGCACTGGCTGTTCTTCTAAAGAACCTCAGTTTGATTCCCAATACMTTCGCAGCAGGTCACAACTGTCTATGACTCCAGTTCCAGAGGATCCAATGTCCCCTTCTAGCAAAACACTCATATAACTAAAGTAAAACAAAACAAAACAAAACAAAAAACGAAAAAAAAAACTTTAAAACAAAACAACTCATTTAAAAAACTACTTTGGAATCTACCCTTTTAAAAAGATTTTCACAGCTGGGCTTAGTGACACACGCTTTTAATCACAGTACTGGGAAGCAGGGGCAGGTGTCCAACAGCCTGGTCTACAGAGCAAGTTCCAGGACAGTCAGAACTATACAGAGAAATCTTTTCTCCAAATTTTTGTTTTGTTTTTCCGGAGACTGGGTTTCTCTGTGTAGCCCTGGCTGTCCTGGAACTCACTCTGTAGACCAGACCAGGCTGGCCTCAAACTCAGAAATCCGCCTGCCTCTGCCTCTCAAGTGCTGGGATTACAGGCATGCGCCACCACTGCCTGGCCAAAAAATATTTTTATTTCGTGTGTGTGTGTGTGTGTGTGTGTGTGTGTGTGTGTGTGTGTAGTGGATGTGCATGCACAGGTTCCCTTGGATATCAGAGGCTTCAGATCTAATGCAGCTGAAGTTACAGGGGATTGTGAACTGCAGGGGATTGTGAACTGCGTGGTATGGGTGCTAGGAACCAAATTTAGGTTCTAGTCAGAGTTGTCTGTGATCTTAACCTCTAGGCCATCTCTCTAGCCCTAAATATRCCCTTAATTTTTTTCGTGTGATGCTAGTGATAGATCAGGGCAATAAGCACRTGTGGCAAATATTCTATTACTGCACTGTTCAGGAGTCCTTATTATTATTATAGAACAGTACATGACTACTATAGGGAAAGAATGGAGATGCAGAAAAATATGGACTGCTAATAACCCATCTCATGGTTTGAAGATCTCATTATCTTAGAGACTTTCTCTACCTATGTGTTTTACACAAGTCATGGGCTGGTGGGTTGGCAAGAACTTCCTGAAAGGGGACAAGCCACCTGGCTTCTGCCATGACTACTCAAGCTATTATTTTTGTGCAAAAGTAGCCCCTCCCCCCCAAAAAAACAGACAAAAAAAAAAAAACCAAAACCCCAAAACACTAGAAGCCAGTCTCTGTGGTCAAACAGGGGATACCAGCATGAGGCAGCCCCACTGGACCAGAAGGGCTGTCAAGTGGCAGAGGTGGGTGTGTGGGGTTTGTGGAGAAAGAGCCTGAATGGAAGACATATCCCCCCCCCCCAGAACTGAGTACCCACTGTTACTGGTCCTGACCTGAGTACCCACAGTGCTGTATCAGGGTTGTATTCACCTTGTGAGACTTCTGTACAACTTTGGCGCCTCTGTGAAGGATATTCGGAAGGCCTTGTGGTGGTTTGAATGAGATCAGCTCTCATAGGCTCATACTTTTGAACAGTTGGTTCCTAGTTGGTGGAAGCTTTGGGAAGGGTTAAGGGTGGCCTTGTTGGAGGAGGTGTGTCACTTCCAACAGACTTTCAGGTTTCAAAAGACTTGCACCATTTCCCGGTGTGCTCTCTGCCTCCTGCTTACTGTTTGGGATGTGAGCTCTCTGCTGCTCCCGACTGTGTGCTCCATCCACCGTCATGGACTCAACCCTCTGGATCTCTAAACCCGACTGAACAGTTTCTTTTGCTTTCTTTCCTTCTTTCTTTCTTCCYCCTCTTCCTTTCTCCTCTTCCTCTTTCTCCTCCTCTTCCTCTTTCWTTTTGTTGTTATTTTCAAGACAAAGTCTCTCTGTATAGCCCTAACTGTCCTGGAACTCACTCYGTAGACCAGGCTGGCTTCAAACTCACAGAGATCCACCTGCTAAGTGCTGGGACTAAAGGGGTGCACCAACCCTCCTCCTCCCACCTGCTAAAATCAAGGGCTCTCTGATAATCACATTCTATGTAGACTTTCTAAAAGAAGAGCTGACAGAAAGCAAAAGAAGGTATCAAATATCTGTCCAAAAAAGATCAGTACTAAAGGATGCAATGGACTGCAAAAATATAATAAAACAAACTAGTGACTAAGACTGGTCTTTATTATTGGACTTTGCGTGTGTGTTTTCACTATTTTTTTTGTTTTGTTTTTTTTCG
>BDUI01003085.1:106171-118336 GCA_002335545.1 Apodemus speciosus | reverse complement strand
GAGTTCTGCATCTTGATCTGAAGGCAGATAGGAAAAGCCTGGCTCTCAGACAGCTAGGAGGAGGGCCTGAAGGCCCACCCCACAGTGGGACATTTTCTGCACGGCCACACCTACTCCAACAAGGCCATACTTCCTAATAGCACCACTCCATGGGCCAAGCATATTCAAACTACCACAGCTACCTTGGCTTGCTGTTTTGTTTTCTTATGTCTAAATATTCCAAGAGCATTCTGGTTCTCGGGCTGAGGCTGATCCTTTCTCTACKGAATCCCCTATCTGTCAGGACAATAGCTAGGCTACCTTCCCACGCCCTATTAAAAAACCAGCAATGATTCCTGACAGTTGCTTCAAACAACGGGGAATGATTCTTCTTCGTATTCAAGGTGTTTTTTTTTTTTTTTTCAAATAAACCCTTCTGCTGAAATACCTCAGGACTTTAATCTGTATTCAAAGAAACATCATTTGCAACTTTGCTTTTGTTCATTTCAAAGTGGTTGTGGGGTTTCTATGCCCAATATTTTCAGAGCCATAATGATTTCCTAAGTGTGACCATTACAACCCAGCCACGAGATGGGCCTCATTTCACTGATGAGAAAAGGAAGAGTTATGGAGGCCATCTTGCTCAAGATCAAAAAGCTAGGTGGAGGATTTTTATTTGAACAGCCTCAATTTGAACCCTAGATTTAGAGCCCAGTGCTCCTCYCTAGACTGAGCTGTGGAGTCCTAGTTGTGTTGCTGTCATTGGTAACCCTCTGCTCCTTTCAGGTCCCTTCTCACTTGGAAGTCCCCCTTGTTCTGTTTCCTGGGTGCTGTGCATGTGGCAGAGACAATGGCAATAGTGATTGCCATTGACTCGTGGATCTCTGGGGATTCTGTTTCTCTCTTGCTGTGTTTCATACTTCAGGCTTCCCAAGGAGAGCAACACGTAGCGTGCTCTTCCTCGGCTGTTTGGTGCCAGCATTTGTGGTGGTTTGAATAGGAATGGCCACTATAGATTCATGTATTTGAATGCTTGGCTCATGGGGAGTGGCACTATTAGAGTAGGCGTGGCCTTGTTGAAGAAAGTGTGTCACTGTGGAGGCAGGTTTTGAGGTCCTTATCCTCAGGCTACTCCCAGTGTGGAACATAATCTCTTTCTGTGGCCTTCAGATCAAGATGTAGAACTCTGCCGTGTGGTGGTGGCGCATGCCTTTAATTCCAGCACTTGGGAGGCAGAGGCACTCGGATTTCTGAGTTCGTGCCAGCCTGGTCTACAGAGTGAGTTCCAGGACAGCCAAGGCTACACAGAGAAACCTTGTCTCGAAAAACAAACAAACAAACAAACAAAAAAAGATGTAGAACTCTCAGCTCCTTCTCCAGGTCTGCCTGGRTGCTGCCATGCTTCCCATCATGATGATAATGGACTAAACCTCTAAACTCTAAGCCAGCCTCAATTAAATGCACTCCTTTATAAGAGTTGCTTTAGTCCTAGTACCTCTTCATAGCAATGGAATCCATAACGAGACAGTATTTACTACTTGGGAAAATGCAACAGTTAATGCAGACTAACTTGATAAATGGGCAATGAGAATTGTATGTTATACCTGCACCCAGTGATTTCCACATGCTCAGACTTTATCCTTAAGCCCACAGACTGTAAGTCCTAATAAACACCATTGTTTTCCTTTTTACAACAGAAATTCCAACATGCTCCCAATTGTGGTAAGTATCATATCTGATACCCTTCCTAATTAGCATTACATTTTAAGCACTTTTAAAATACCCCATTATGCATTTGTCCAATAGTCCCTGGCAGTTCTGATGTGTAATTGCTGTTATGGATCACCTGGTGATGTCATTAAATAGCTAGAGAGACTGAAGCATGTGTAATGGCAATTAGGAAAATGATCAACTATGTCTGGCTGGCAGAAGAGGGAACGGGATGGTAGTTTTGTTTTGGAACTGAAGCGAAAACATGCCTACAAGCAAGTAATCATGGCATCTATGGAGAATTTGGCCCAGTAGCATGGGGATTGGGGAATTGGGCCCTGTTTCTGTCACTGTTCACAATTGACTGTGCCTGCCAGATACTCCTAGAATGTCCCAAGGGAGCAAAGGGTCCAGCACAGAGAGAAGTGTAGCCAGGGCGAGCCCCTTATCCATTCCCTAGTAAGGCACCCCCAAATCAGAATAACTCTCCCCAACCTTGCAATCTATCAGGACTCTGCTCAACATTTTCCATTACATGGTATGGCTTTTYCCCCCTTCTAGAAACAAGAATCACTGCTTTCTAAGGAMCCACTCAAGGTTGCCCMGTATTCTTATAAAGACCACATGAGCTGACCATTGTCTCCAGCAGTTCTTGTCTGCTAGGGAATTGTTAAYGTTTAAGAGCAAGGAAAGAGACAAGCTCTCTGAAGGAGCATGATGGAGCTTTGGMGTTCTCTGTGTTAGAGAAGTGGCATTTCTCTAGTCTTAACTGGAAGGAYTTTAGCTTTTCGGGGAGTTTCTGAAACATACGAGTAATAATGGATAAAACATAGCTTGTGATCTTCCTCAAGAGAGCGGCTGGCTATTTGCTCCTGGCTCCTGGCTCCTGCTGTCCATCCATTGGAGGGCTTCTGATGGAGGCTGAGGAGGCTGTTGTGCATCACAGTTGAGGCTCAAGTAGGGTCAAGAGACTGGGCATGCTCGATTTGGAACATCAGTAAAAAGGGTTGTAGCTGATGCCCATGTAGTGAGACAAATATCCCAGTACCTCAGAGCTGATGCCCAAAATTGCACAGCATAAAGCTACAGAGACTTGAGGGTCAGCTGAATGTCACAGCTGCTTGTCAGTTCTGCCTGGAGACCTCACTGGATTCTCAAGAGAGCCGGTAGTTATTATTATTTTTCAACCACAGAGCATGTTAGAATCCCTTTGTCATTTTATTACACAGACAACCCTGACTCCCTTTAAAGAGCCAACTTTTAAGTAGGCTTGTTGCTTATCTTTCTTTCTTTTTGTTTGTTTCATTTTATTTTGTTTCATAGTTTTGAGACATGGTCTTACTATGTAGCCCTGGCAAGCCTGGAATTCACTATATAGCCCAGGCTAGCTTCAAACTCACAGAGAGCTGCCGTCTCCCCAGTGCTACCTTGCCAATAAGTCTTATTATTTATTGAACTAATTTTTAAACATTATTTTATTTTATTGTGTGTGCACGTGGTACATGTTCTCATGTGTGTAGGTGTATTAAACCTCCCCAGTGAGGCTAAAGGTATGTACCAGTACCATGGCCAGCCTGGGGTTCATCTTCCTTAAATGGCATATCTACACTGTGAAGTGACCGTGGGGGGCCAAGGTCATATGTGTAGTTCATATGGACTCATCTATGTGCTTTTTAAAGTTTTCCTTAAAATAGCCAATTATTAGTGTGGTCGTGTATACAGGAGTTTGAATGCCATGGTGCTTGTGTGGTGGTCAGAAGACAACACTGTAGAGTCAGTTCTAACCCACCTTGCCTGGGTTCCAGGGATCAACGCCAGGTCATTAAGCTTGAATCATCCATTTCTTACCTGTGGATCATCTCACTAGCCCTATGCTTTATGTTTTCTTTTTAATAATTATTTCTTTTATTTGCGTATGGGGTATTTTGCCAGATGAGTACCTGATGCTTGCGGAGAGCAGAAGCGGGTGTTTAGATCACCTGGTACAGGAGATACAGATAGTTGTGCGCCACCATGAGGGTTCTGGGAATTGAATCTGGGTTCTTGTGGTGGTTTGAATATGCTTGACCCAGGGAGTGGCACTATTATTAGGAGGTGTGGCCTTGTTGGAGGAAGTTGGATGACCACCAGGAAYAGCAGCAGCAGTGGAGTGGAGTCAAAGTGTAGGGGTCAGAGCTGGAAAAGTCACCCAAGCTCTTGGGAGGAGTCCAGAAGATCGTGTGTGGACCCCAGACACTGGAACAAGAAGCTACAAAGTTCAAGTTGCCTTGGAGACCCCAGGATGTTAGAGACGCCAGACCTGTGGGGAGCTGCTAACTAGGAAGGAGACAGCCCAGGAGAGCCTGTTGCTGCTGAATGCCAGCTCTGTCAACAGCAGACAACAAGCACAGAAAGAATTGGAGATCTGAGGAGTGTTTTGATATCAGGCATGTAGACGTGGAGTTTGGAGTTTGGAGTTGGCCCAGCTGGTTTTCAGTCTTGCTTTATTCAGTATTTCCTCACCATGACATTTTGGAATGGTAATGTATATCCTGCATGATGATATTGGAGGTATGTGATCTGCTTTTTGATTTTAATTTCTTAAGGGATTACATTTAAGACATAGCATGAATCTCAGAAGAGTCAGGACTTTGGACTTTTAACATTGTTGAGACTGTTATAGACGATGGGACTTTTTAAGTTGGACTCTATGTATTTTGCATTATGATATAGCTCAACATGACCCCTGTATACAGACTCATGTGTTTGAACAAGCCTATGAGGCCTGGGAGTGGAATGTGGTGGTTTGAATATGCTTGGCCCAGGGAATGTCACTATTAGAAGGTGGGCCTTGTTGGAGGAAATGTGCCACTGTGGCTGTGGGCTTTAAGACCCTTCTCCAATCTGCCTGAAGCCAGTCTGTTCCTTGCTTCCTTTGGGTGAAGATATAGAACTCTCAGCTATTCCAGCACGCTATGCCTGTCTAGATGCCACCCTGCTCTCACCTTGATGATAATGGACTGAACCTCTGAATCTGTAAGCCAGCCCCAATTAAATGTTTGCTTTTAGAGTTGTCTTGGTCATGGTGTCTCTTCAGCCCCTTGTTCCTGTGCTTTAGTATATATGGGTAAGTCTGAGGATGTAGCTCAGTAGTAGAACACTTGCCTGGTATATTCATAGCTTAGGTTTGATTCTCTAGCACTGCAGTGGATGGGTGAGTATGTGTGTGTTTGTGTTTGTGTGTGTGTGTGTGTGTGTGTGTGTGTGTTTATGTGTGTGTGTGTTGGGCTCAGAAATAGATCATGGAAGATCCTGAATGTAATTGTACTTAAAACTTGATCCAGGGCTGGGTAGATGTCTGGCTCTGAGGGTAAGAATTTCTGCTGTATAAACAAGAGAACCTGAGTTTGAATCCCCAGCACCCACATCGAAGCCGAGTGTGGCTGTATATGCCTGTATTCCTAGGACTGGGCGGTCAGGGGCGGGTGGACTGTGGGATCTTGCTGGCTGGCCGGGCTAGCTGAAACAGTGAGTTTCTGGTTCAGTGAGAGACTTTTTCTCTAGAATAAATTAGAGGCTTATGGAAGAAGACACTGGATGATGTGCTTTGCCTCCGCATATGCATGCCCATGCATACGTATGCACACACCACATCCACACACAGTAAAAGAAAATAATGTTTCAAAATTGGTTCAACAAATAATGGGACTTATTGGAAGCATTTCCACTTTTCAGTGGGGAAAACTAACTTTTCAAACCTTTTTATTGATAGCATTATGCATCTCCTGATAGAGGCATGAAAATAACCTATGTATTTTGGTTATTGCCCCAAATAAAACTTCTACGGTCTTGAGTCTCTAGATACTTCTGGTCACCAACAGCACCTCCGAGCACACCTGAGCATGTTAAACTATACTTGGAAATCAAACCCAGAATGTGGGCAACTGCAGGACTTAAAACATAGTTTCTCTGGAGACAGTTGGAAAAATCTCAAGCATATAAGCAGGAGAAAAAAAACCCCACAAACTTGGTCTCCTATATATCTGTCTCCCGTCTGCACTTATCAGATATGGCCAGTCTTACTTCATATAGCCCCCTCCGTTTCCAACCCCCGGCTGTCCTGTTACCCCATCCACAAATATTTCCATGCACATCTTTAAAAGACTCTGAAACCAATGTAGCACCATCATCTTACTTAGACTGATAATTCCTCAATATCAATGTTAAGCAAATCATTTCTGCACTCTCGTTTTCCTTCCTTCATATCTTTTCTTTCTCTCTCTTCCTCTCCCCCGTCTCTCTCCCTCCCTCTCTCCTTCCCTCCCTTCCCTTCACCTCCCCTTTTGAGACAGGGTTTCTCTGTGAAGCCTGGCTATCTTAGAACTCACTATGTAGGTCAGGCTGGCCTTGAACTCAGAGGTCATGCTGCTTCTGCCTCTGAGTGCTGGAATTAAAGGTGTGTCACCAGCCTGGCTATTTCTTCTGTTCTAGTTGCATTGTACCTAGTTACATTGTATCTAGTTGCATTATATCTAGTTATATTGTATCTAGTTGTATTGTATCTAGTTGCATTGTGTCTAGTTCCGGATACAATGAGGAAGTAGATTAGTTGCTCTTTCCAACTCCTCCTTTCCACTTGCTTCTTTGTAGTTTTCTTGGAACTTATTTGGTGAAGAAACTAGGTCTGACTCTGTTTTTCATTCCAAACTTTCCAAGCTTGTCCCTCTGTTCTCTGTGATAGGGAACTTTTTCCTTTGGACTGGATCATGGTGATAAGCTTGATTAAATTCCTTGATACTTTTTGGGTAAGAAGCCACACTGGCGGTGGTGTGTACTTTTAAGAGGAGGCAATGAGTGCCCAACTCTGTCTGCCTGACTCTTAAGTTATTTCGTTAGTTTATAACATAATGGATTTTATTAGCTATTTCATACATATATCATTGTGCCTCACTCATGTTCATCCTGCCCCTTCCTATCATCCCCCTGCCCATCATTCCCGTACCCTGGCTCGTTTTATGGCTCGGGTCCTGGAACTCACTCCCCAGCCAGGATGTGGGGAGGTGTTATTGCTAACACCAGTGTCTGGTTCCACATACATCTTCTGAGCATCTCTTCATTGCCTTCAGATAGTAACCTGGTAGTGAAATATGGAAAGAATTGATCAGAAAGGCACTGTGTACTGAAACTCTCTCCTGGGAGCACTGGTGTGCTGCTAGCCACTGCTTGTGACCACAGGACGACAGTGCATTCAGGGTGTGGGTGAGGGGGACGGCAGGGACACCACCACTCTGGGAAGGAAAGTTTCAACCACAGACCTGCTTAACCAGGCTGGTCTTGAATTCACAGATACCTGCTTGCCTCTGCCTCCTGAGTTGCTGGGATTAAAGGTATGCACCACCACTGCCCAGCTGAATGAACTGTCCCCCCCCACCCCCAGATAACAGCATTAAATTTGTTAAAATGAACACACACACACACACACACACACACACACACACACACACACACACACACACCTCTTTCACCTCAGAAATGTCTAAAAGAGATCCTAACTGACAGAGATAAAAGTGAGAAGCAAATCTGTCCTTCGGTTAGCTCCAGATATTTCTGGCAGTGGTGGGAGGAGGCTACCGCCTGGAGCCAGGGATATCTGGTGCTAACCGTTTGGAATTTGGGTTTGTTTGAGCAATACAGTCTACTTGCAATCCGGAAAAAGCTCAGCTAGAACATAGACCAAAACAAAACAATACAGATGAGATTAGAAATAATTTCAATAAAATAGTACTGTAGTAGACTCAGCTTTAACACTCACCTTTTCCTTTGCAGTGTGTCTTGGGATATAGGGCGGTTAATTATTTATGGTGGGCATTCAGTGAGAGCTGCTGGAAGGCATTGCTTAGAAACTGTAGAGGTGGTTCTAAGAAAAGAAAACTCACCTCCTGTTCGTTAATCATCAGTAAGAATGTATCCTCTGTTACTGTTAACAATTTGTTTGGGACTCAGCTCTGGGAAGCCCAAGGAGCTGAGGTTTAACCTTTTGTGAAAGTTGTCCTCTGGAGCTGCTGCCTGCGTTTGGCCTGGTTGGCCTCATAGACTTCTCAAGATTTTCTTTTTTTTTTTTTTTTCAAGACAAGGTCTTGCCAGGTAGCCCTGGCCGGCCTGGGAGTCGCTATGTAGATCAGGCTGGCCTCCAACTTATGGAGATCTAGCTGCATTTTCTTCTTGAGTGTTGGGATTAAAGGTATGTATTCTCATTTTTACCTTGGACAAGGTACTGGAGTGGGCCGTGGTCTCCCTCCCTCAGCCTTCCCTCCCTTCTCCTGCCAACCTCCTTTTTCCCTTCCCTCCCTTTCTTCTCTCACTTTCTCCTCCTTCTCCTCGCCCTCTTTCTCACTCATTTTCAAGTTTAAAAAGTATATAAGGAGTCAAGATAGCCCTGAGTGAAAGCCTGTTGTTTGACATGTGTATAGCCTTGCCAAAGACCCAATGAATGTCTCAGTCCTGCAGGGATGGCCAAGTCTTCTTCTGACTGGAGTTCGAAGACTGGCACTGTGGGCAAAAACTAGCAACTGCAAGTTCTCACATGTTTACAGCCTCAGACTGTTCCTACAGAGACCTGCTAACCAAGACTAGCTAGCTCTTCCTACCTTGTGTTGGACATAATAAAGGCACTAAGGTTTCAGATTGCCGAGGGGCTGGTGTTACTCTACCAGAGTGGGCAAAACCACCTAACCTCGGCTTTCCTAGATATGCATCTGTCTATTATTTCTTCTTCTCTTGCTGCCCCAGTCAGGTTTCCAGGACCCAAGCTGTTCTGTACTCTGCAGAATGTAAAGGAGAGATATGTAATGAAGGCATTTGTCTTATTAATCATGAGCCTGCATGCTCAGGATTTGATGTGACTTCTCTTTGAGCAAAAGCAAAATGTAGAGTTACCCTGAGGTTCCTAAATATGTATTTTCCATAATGACCCAGGGCCGAGAGGAAAATTGTTACCAAGACAATGGTTTGAAGACAGTGAGGCTCGCTCCCCTCTCTGCATTCAGGCTATGGGGTGGGGTTGGAGTTCCCTTGCAGCCAGGGAGTGATTAGAGGGCTTCTGCATGTATCTGCATATTTCCTCAAATGTGTTCCACAGGCCACAATGCAATTAAAGCACAAACTGCCAAGTTTGGTTTCTGAATGCAGAGACTCTCTGGGCCTGACTTGCATATTAAAGACATCCATGATCACATGCTGTCAATCCATAATCTGTTTACCTGTCACACACTTCCAGGGTGATCTTATCTTTAATTATTTTAAAGACAAGATCATACGTATAGGACTTAAGACTATAATTACTGAAAACTTACTAGTAACTCAAAGAATAAGACTCCACCCCGGAAACCCACCTCACGCAACCATATTTTGCCTGCTTGGATTTTACACTCCCGTCCTCTGAGGCACTCTTCTCCCGGGGAGTGCCGCTTATATGTAAGCTGCCAAGCCTGGTTGAGACAACAGGCCCCTGGAACAAGAGTTAGCATATAAAGTGCGGTGGTCGGTGGTCGGGGCAGCAATCTTCTCCCCAGGGCTCTCTTTTATCAACCAACCCTGGCCACAGAATAGAGCCCAGTGCTTTATGTTTCAAGTGTACCATATGGCACGATGAGTGTGCTTTAATGACTTATTAGCATATTCCTCCAACGAGCTTTCCTAGTTACACCAGCCTGACAAAATCTGAATTTCAAAATATTTGCAGCAAAAGTCCTAGAGCGAGCAAGGCTTGGCTGTTCGAGTGCTCTTTGATCTTTCTCATGCCGATGCCCACGGAAGCCGTCAGGTCAGCCATTCCTCTCTTGCCCTGGACCTGAGCACTTTTTGGAATATCCACACCATTATTCAAGTGCCTCGGGTCCCCATGGCACGACGATTCTCCACTCCCCTTAGATCCTGGGTTTTAAATAATGCTTACTCTGCCTTCTGTGACCCTCTGGCCACTTGCCTCATTAAAAAAGGCTGTGAGCATTTGGGGCAGAACCAGGCACCAGATCCAGTTTGGGGCTCAGGGTTTCTCACTGTGGCCTTGCTAGGGGACAAAAGCCCGTGGGTGGGTCGTGTTTCTGCTGTGACCACTCTAATGAAAGTGGACTCTGCGGGAAGGGAGGTGAGCAAAGCCAAGCCACCATTCTCCTTACAGAGGATCAGGCTGGCCTCTGTCTGCTGCCCGTGCTTCAGCATCTGCTTTTGCTGTTTAGATGCAGCAGAATGTGTCTCTCTTTCTCATTTTCCCAAGTCAGTCCTTGGTACCTTTGGTGAGGTAGGTGACACCGGTGGAGGCTGCCAGAGGCCACCTGAGACAAAGTGACTGTCTCAATGACCCCAAAGTAAGCCTGCTGCTTTTTCTTTCTAGATAACCACAGTAACACAAGGGTGCGAATATTGATTTTAATTAAAAAGAAAAAGCCTCGAACTTTATGGCACACATGGTCACAGATGCCTTCTAGATTATTCTCATTAGAGGTAGCCATTGATACCATTACTTTGAATGAGCCGTGATCAATTGTCTGATGGATAGGTTTTTTTTGGGGGGGGGGAAAGTTATTGTTTCTGGTAAGACAAGAGACAAACTTAGTTAAGCAGAGTCTCATCTTTATTTCTACTTTCTTCTTGTGTGTCACGTCGGTGAGATGGCTGGGCATACGACAGTGATCTTGTCACGAGGTATGCAAAAGCATAAAAGCAGATAAAGGAAACTAAAACATGTAGCCATCTGTGGTAGCACAAGCCTGTAGTCTAGCACTGGAGAATCTGAGGCAGGAGGACTGCAAGTTTGAGAACGGAAGCCATGTAAAGAAACAAATAGAAGAAAGAAAGCTAACAGGAAAAGAAACAATAAACAATGCATGCTGAAGACACCGTAGGGTTTGGGGGGGGGTGCAACTCAGCTGGCAGAGAGTGTGTCCGTCACACATGAAGCCCTGGCTCAGCTCCTAGCACCGCACAGCCTCTGCATGGTAGCACAGTCTGGAGGCAGAAAGACCAAGAAGAGTTCAAGGTCATCCTAATTACAAATCGAGTTTCTGTTCAGCCTGGGTCTTTGTAAGACTTTCACCCCCTCCAAAAAAGGAAGGGAGACTATTACTTGGACTTCTAAAATACTGTTTCAGAGATTAGGAGTCGAGAGCCAGAGTGGCTGAGACAAGTCCTCTGCTTTCAAATCCTGTGCTTATATCCTATTACTGTGACCCCTCAGAATGAATATATTTGAAGACCGGTTAAGGCGAAGGGATTCTGTCCTAGTGGGGCTTAATCGATTCTCACTCTCTGCTTCCCCATAGTGAGGGTGTGGTCAGAGGACAGTCATCCACACTCTGGAAGAGGCCCTTCACTGGAGGCTGACTTAGCTAGTGCCTTGATCTCAGACTTCCAGTTCCTAGCACTGTTAGAAATAAGTTTCTTGGAGCACATAAACCAGACAGCATTAAATTATACCAACCTTAGCTAGGCATGGTGACATACGCCTGCAAAGTAACCCAGAAGGCAGGGGCAGGGTGATCTGGAGTTACAGAGTGACTTTGTTTCAAAACAATAAATAGATAATAAACAAATTATATGGATGGCAAATTCTCTCTACTCGGATACATCTCTAACCAGTGTTTCTGTCTGCTGTTTAAGTCGACCAAGCAGAGAGAGACAAGCAGGCTCGGCTGCTGGGTGCCTCTGGCTGGGGAAGAAACTGACTCTCAGAAAGATGGAGTGTTTTCAAGGCCGCAGAGCTAATAAATGTCGCCCTCCCTTTCTTCAAGAGGTGATTGAGCAGTCCGTGGCCAGTGTGTGGTCACTCCTGTTAATAACATCAAAGGACATTATCTCAATTTCTAAAACGGTAACAATGATGCTTCAAAACAGGAGCTAGCAAGCTTTTCCCTGAACAAGCTGGACAGCATGTAGCTCAGGCTTTCTGGGCCACTTGGCCGCTGTTGTAGCTGCCCAGCTCTGGGCTGTAAATGCATCCATGAGCAGTACCTGGCGGGACATGCAGGCGTGTGCTCTGATGAAGCCGCATTTGCAAGATCAGGTGGCTCTCCCAGCATTTGATCCGTAACCTCAGGCTACAGTTTGCCAACTGTTTAAAATGTAAAGCCCCAATGCTGCCTGGGTGAGTTGAGGTGGGTTTGAACTCTACTGCATGACTGTGGGGAAATCCTATGATGCTTCCAAATTCTGCTGCAAGGCTTCAGGGGAGTTTCAAGGTAGAACAGTTCCCCTTATCCCAACCATCCTACTAGGCTCGTGGTCAGAGGTGTGGGAGATACTGGTAGTGACTGACAGCTCTGAAGAAGAGAAAGTGCTTATGCAGAAAGAGTTTGGTGCTGGCAGAATTTGATACCAGTTTTCAGACTGAAAATGACCTCGCCCCTTTCTTCCAGTCAGGTTCTGTTTTCTGAACATAATATTTAACTTTTCAAGAGATCATCTATGCAGCTTTTGGCTTCTGAGAAATGTTTTGATATA
>BDUI01003085.1:80264-90794 GCA_002335545.1 Apodemus speciosus | reverse complement strand
TTCTTCTTCTTCTTCTTCTTCTTCTTCTTCTTCTTCTTCTTCTTCTTCTTCTTCTTCTTCTTCTTCTTCTTCTTCCCCTTTCTCCTCTTCCTCCTCCTTCTTCCTCTTTCTCTCTCTCTTTCATTTTTGTCATAGCAAGGTGAAAGTAACAATTGTAAAGTACCTACGTTCTTTTATGTTTAGAACTAAGAACTGAGCCCAAGGCCTTGTATCTGCTAGGTAATTGTTGTCACACTGAGCTACATTCCTAACCCCAAATCTAATCCTTAATTAGTAGGTGTTAAATAGTTAGCTATACTTTCTAATCAAATACAAAGGGAAATTCTTTTGTACCAAGTGTTCTTAGCCTGAGGAGGTCCCACAGCTCTCCAGGGAGACCCCCTGTGTGACTGGGTGAAGAGAAGCATACGTGGGGGTTGGGGAGAGGCCTGGCCAGCATCATGGCTCACTGAGGTGGAAAGGAGGGACACTTTAGTTGTGGCTTCTCCTGCCTTCACGGCAGCCCTTCTTCAGCAGCTCCCGCTGCCACTCAGCCCATAGGGACCATATCTGCAAATGGTGGCAGCATCTCAAGTACCCATCTTCACAATGACCAGCTAAATCCGCTTACAATCAGAGGACCTAATCCAGATCTTAATAAAAGCTCCAAACTAATGTCAAATTACCCATCTAACTGTATTTTCTGAAGCGTATTGAACTGAAAATGTACAGTTTTTCTTATTGTTTAAATTTTTCAAATTCTACTTATTTGAGGCTTGAGGGGTTTTTGTTGTTGTTGTCTTTTTTTTTTTTTTTTTAATTGACTTGGCCATTTTCTCAATGTTGACACAAACATTAAAGCAACTCCATTTTTGGGAGTCTAAAGTAAACTTCACTTTCCTCCTTGCTGCTGCTGCTGCTGCTACTGCTACTACTACTACTACTACCACTACCACTACCACTACCACTACCACTACCACTACCACTACCACTACCACTACCACTACTACTACTACTACAACTACTATTAATCTCTACTTCAATCCTCCTGTCCTTTTCTTTTCTTTTAAAATAGAGTCTTACTATGTTGCCCTGGATGGTCTGAAACTTGCTGTATAGACCAAGCGGTCCTGAAACTTAGAGAGATTACCTGCCTCTGCCTTTGAAGGTCATCCTTAATTTCTTTACATTTTTAATTGTATGTGGCTGTGCCACAGTGCACATATGAAGATCAGAGGACAATCCATGGGAGTCAGCCATGTGGGTCTCGGGGATTAAATTCAGGTCACCAGGCTCGTAGGTAAGAGCTCTTACCCACTGTGCCATCTTGCTTGTGCCTCACCTCAATTTCAATGTGACTTTCTTCTACAGATCTTTGTGGTATTTTCTCAGGATAGAGGATAGAGGAAGGTTTAGCCAATCTGGAAGGAGGAGGAGGAAGAAGAGGAGGAAGAGGAGGAGGAGTTGCATGTGGACATCAATACCTGCTTTAAGTGCTGGGACATTATACACTTAAATGCAGCCCAGTCTTTCAGTCACCTGCCATCTAGTTTGAGTTACTCTGGCATCCCAGTTTGCCACGGCTGATCCACCTATCCTCCCTATTAGGTTAAGACCCAGATGTGAGAGTCTCCCTCCTATTCACCTTGTCAAAAAGAATGAATTCAACCAAGGCCCCACCTTTTATAAGGAGTCTACAAAACATTTTATCATCTTCACGTAATTGTGTGAGCACGAGGCATATCGGCCCTCACCCAGCATTGCATCAGCACCTATGACCCAAAGAGAGCAACAGTCTCACAAACTAAACTCACCTCTAAGGCTTTGAAAACCATCCCCAGCCCTATTTTTAACACGCCACAACCCTCAGCATAATAATAAATAAAGCTTCTTTCCTGTCTAATGGCTGACATCATGTGTGACGGTGCTTTTACCTGAGGAGAGAGAACAGTCAGGGGAAGAAGACATCTCCAAGAGGGCAGAGAAAATTTGAAAAATCAGCAAAGTTTAAAGTGAAATGTTCCTAGTGGATTTTCAGAGCTACTCGCCTAATGGCACTGTAACATATGGTTATAGCTACATCCAGCTCTGCGGGAGAAGGAGGAAGAGATGCTTCTTCAACCGCGCAGTCTTTCAAGGCAGGGAGCCTTCGTCTGCAGCCTGGAAGGTCTTCCTGCAGTGCTTCTGCCTTGGCGCCTGCTGTTTGCCCAGCACAAACTCCTCTCTTTTCTGGTAACTCAACCTTGGAGGGCTTTTTTTGCAGGGAGAACTCTCCTAGTTGAGGGGTGGTCACATGACCCCAGTCTGGTCAAAGGGATGCTCCCATGGTAGCATCTGAAGCTCCAAGACAAATATGTGAGTTATAGATTCTTTCAGGCAGAGACGCCCTGAGGAGACCTCATAGGCCCCTGTCTTGGCCCCTTTCGCATGGCACAGCATGTCCTTGTTCTTTTTTAAAGTCATTAAAAAAACATTTATTTATGTATTTAGTGTGTGTGGGCCTGCTACAGTGTGGGCGTGGAGGTCAACTTCCGGGAATCAGTTTTCAGCTTCTACTGTGTAAGGCCTAGGGAGGGAACTCCGTTGTCAGRCCTGTTGGCAGGTGCTCTGATGGCCTAAGCTGGTCCCATTCTATAGGTTTTTCATTAAATTCCCTTTAGCCGATGGTGTCGAGTTGATCTACCTGTACTCAAGCTTGTTCCCCCCTGTGTGATGACCCTGGCTCTCCATTTGGCAGGTGGTGTTCACACCCCTAATCCTCCTGCAGAAGCGAAGGGCATGTCATACCTTCATAGACCTGGCAACAGCTCACTGCTCTTCCAGAGGACCTGAGTTCAGTTCCCAACACCCATGTCAGGAAGCTCACACTTGCCTGTAACTTTAGATCCAGGGAAAACATATTGCAAACATATATGCACAATTGCGCGTGCACGCCACCCCCCCCCCACACACACACATACACATACGGAGAGAATAGTGACCCTCATTGAACACCTGCTTCAGGTTGGGTTCAGAGTGTATTGTCTCCCTCATGTGCTGGGAAAGCTAGCCCAAGCCCGTGCTCAGAGCCCAGATTTCTGGATCAGCTAAGCCTCAGTTTCTTTATCCATTGAAAGAGAATAGCAGCGTCTATTTTTAGGTTGAGAAAATGAAGGGACTAATTCACATAAAAAAGCATAAGACTGGTAGGGCATGGTGGCCCATGGTATTAAAATGTGAGTTTGATGCCAGCCTAAGTCTACATAGTGAGCTCCAAGACAGCTCAGGATACAAAAGAGAACTTTACTCAAGAAAACTGTGTGTGTGTGTGTGTGTGTGTGTGTGTGTGTGTGTGTGTGTAATATTGGTTGGTTCATCCTCAAAAAGACTGGCTTATTGTGACAATAGGATCAAAGTATACCTCTCTAGATTTCTTTTTATTTTGTCTCTGTGGCATCTCTTTAAGTTACAGGACCAGACAAGTGTGCTGTTTAAATATTTAAAAACAGAGCGACCAGGCCATCAACTGGACATGTCTAGATTTCTTTAGCACACGACAGTTCTTAGAGCCTTGATAGAGCCTTTGAAGTGAGATAAAGTTTTCATATTTATCTCTACTACATTCCTTTTCTCTGAACGACACATTTGCTGTGGCTCCTCTTTCTCCACGTCTATCTGAACTTCAGCTGATCCCTCACTTCTTAGTTCTCAGCCCCCATCTTCTTTGCCAGATTAGACTCTCTGAAACCCAGCTCTGACTTTATGATTTCTACCAACTCCCCATTGCTGTCTCCTAATCTGTGAAATCCTCCACAATATGAGTCGTCCTCTATTCTCTCCTCCTGCTGAGCCCCACTGTCCTGGCCACCATCTGTCCTTCCATGAGGGGTTTTGAGATCCTTATTAGTATTTGATTCACTTATAATCCATCCCCCACACTGGTCCGTTCTTTATGGCCAGGAATAAGTGTCACGCCTTTCTTTTCTCTAATTTTTTTATTAGACATATTCTTTATTTACATTTCAAATGCTGTCCCCTTCCTGGTTCCCCCACTCCCAGATAATCCCCTAACCCATACCCCCTCCCCCTGCTCATCAATCCACCCACTACTACTTCCTTGTCCTGGCATTCCCTTACACTGGGGCATCTAGCCTTCTTAGGACCAACGGCCTCTCCTCCCCTTGAAGTCCAACAAGGCCATCCTCTGCTGCATATGCATCTGGAGTCATGGGTCCCTCCATATGTACTCTTTGGTCAATGGTTTAATCCCCGGGAGCACTTGGGGTACTGGGTGGTTCAAATTGTTGTTTCTCCTATGATGCTGCAAACCCCTTCAGCTCCTTGGGCCCTGTGTCTAGCTCCTCCATTGGGGATCCAATGGTTGGCTGAGAGTGTCCCCCTCTGTGTTTGTCCCCCTCATGCACTGGCAGAGCCTCCCAGGTGAAATGTCTTAGGGTTTCGTTGCTGTGAAAAGACACCATGACCAAGGTAACTCTTATAAAGGACATTTAATCGGGGCTGGCTTACGGTTTCAGAGGTTCAGTCCATTATCATCATGGTGGGAAGCATGGTTTCAGAAAGCATACAGAGGCTCCCTCTCCCCTCAAACTCTAAAGTTCATTAAAACATAAATTCAGCTCTGCCTTGTTTTAGGTAAAACAGGAATGATTCCTTGAAAATACTATCACTACCACCACCACTACTACTACCACCAAATATCTCTGGAAATACACATGCAAGGGAAGAGGGGAAAGCTTTCTTACCTTGTCTGGAAGGAAGATGTATGCCCTTCAATGGGGTTTTATATATAAGGCTTTATCTGGAGGCCACTCAACAGACTGACCACCAAGTGCCTAGGACTTATAATTCTGGTAAATTTCTTGAGGCAGCTCTAATTGCTTGAGCAGCATGTGTGTGGATAAGAAGCTAGAACCCAAGTTCAGACTCAAATGAGGGGGATTTGTGGCTAATGTGGAGCCCATGTTCACTTTGCCTATCAGAGCAGTGACCAGAGAAAGGCGTCAAGTGTGGGTGGCTTGGAGCATTGCACATTTTCTGAGTTAGTTTTCTGTCCTTTTCCTCAGAGATTTGGGCTCTACCTCAGCCTCTAGTTCATGTAGAATACTTGAGTGTACTGGTCACTTCAGTGTTGTCAGCACTTTCCATACATAATATGGATTTAGCTCCCAAATCCATGGATAAAGTAAATATTCTTTTCTTCATTTTCCTGTGTCAGATTTAGGATAGAGAGCTGAGTGACTTCTCCAGGACTCTTCAAACAGGGCGACACTCTGTTTTGGGTCATTTGAAATTTCCCGGCAGCCCACACTGCTTCCTGTTGCCTTTCTTACTTTCTCCTTACATATCCTTAGAGCTATTCTCTTGTCCTGACCCCACCAACCTCCCATCAACCTAAGCCTGCCCTTCCCTTTTGTGCAGGATCACAGAGGACGTGACCTATGATAAGCTTTCCTTCTGGGCTGAAGTACAAGCCCTCTCGGAGAGGACTGCAAGCTAAGCTATTAGTGATAGGTCATGACTCAAAGACAATTATCCACCCACAATTGGGGATTTATTTATTCCTCCTTCAGTTTGGTTTGGTATGTCTTTATGATGAATTGATTCCTTAATCATTATGAAACATTTCTCTTGGCCTGTGCTAAGATACATACATGCAGGCAAAGCACTCACACACGTAACATAAAAATAAATAAATAGAAACAAAATGTCTGGGCTGGCATGTGGTAGAGTGTGTGAACTCAGTGTGTGCAAGCCCTGGGCTCCATCTCCACTTTTTGTTGTACAAATCTGTTGTATGTAACAGGCTGCTTTATGTGTGACTAACTTATTAAATTTAATGTAAGCGTTGATACAGCAAGGCTTATGTCTTTCAACACACGTAGGGAGATTTTAGTCTCCCTCTCCCCCCTTTCTCCCTCCCCCCTCTCTCCCTCCCTCCCTCCCTCCCTCCCTCTCCCCCTCTCCCCTCTCTCTCCCTCCCTTCCTTTCCCTCTTCCTTCTCCCCCTCTCTCTCCCTCCCCCTCTCTCTTGCTCTTGCTCTCTCGCTCTCTCCCCCTCTCTTTTCCTCTCCATCCTCTTTTCCTCCCTCCCTCCCTCCCTCTCTCTCTCCCTTCCTCCCTCCCTCCCTCTCTCCCTCCCTCTCTCTCTCCCTTCCTCCCTCCCTCCCTCCCTCTCTTTCCCTTCCTTCATCTCTCCCTGCTGCATTTGCTACATTTCGTTTTCTGAGACCATCTCATGGAGCTGAGGCTGGCCTTGAAACCCGGGTCCACTTGCTTCCATCTCCTAAGTGCTGAGACTGCAGCCATGCACCGCTGGGCTTACCTCCCCTTCCTGCGAGTACATAAGGGACTTCTGGATCATCTTTCAAGTGTTGCCTGGGAAGCATCTGGCTTGTTTGTTTGTTTGTTTGTTTGCTTGCTTGCTTTAACCTGTAGTTTTCCCTCCCACAACCAGGTACCCCAAAGATCACCCGCCCACATCCTTCCCCTCTTTGGGCTAGTAACAGCATTACAAAACAGGATAGCATGACCTTGCAGACAAGTACTAAGTGTTTGTGAAGTGGAGACACATTTTTGTGTTAAACATTCACCGAGCCTAAATAGCTGAGCCTGCCATTTACACTGTATTAAGATTTCACTCAGGAATTTACCATATGCCCAGCAATACACAAGAAAATAATGGCCACACCTTTATTAGCATGAGATGTTACCATGTAATTAATGTTTTTATTGATACACTTAGCTGTGCCATAACTTCTGACATTATATTTAGTATATCTTAAAGTTTTAATGTGCCATAAGCCCCTCCCAAGAGGTGGAGGAAAAGATGAAACTCCTTATTTATTATGTAGAGCATTCAGAAGAAGGACTTTGCGTAGCAGAGTGGAGGATTGTTGAGGAGACCCAAGGAGRCTGAAGAATCCTCGAGTAGTCTCCCGAAGATCACAACGAACCCAGCAGAGATTGTCCCACCATTCACCCTTCAAAACCCCACACCCAATCTATATTCTGTTTCATTCTAAGGCTTTGTCTCAAAAGGAATTGCACAATGCAAATTTTGATGCACCTAAGGGACAGCTATGTGCTTGGAATAGTGATCACCCACCTCCCCACCCATGACATCAGGGGAAATGAAAATCTTTGCTAATTAGGCACCTTCGTGATAAGGAAACATAATGATTTCTATTATGCAATCGAGTACAAGCGTTTACTTCATTATAAACTGCGATTCTTCTTTGTTACAAGAAAGTAAGAATTCATTTTATTTTTGGATCAATAGTCGGTGCGCTGAGTTAATAGAAGTAGAATTTTAATACAGTAACAACACAGCAAATTAGGCCACTGGGGCTTGGGAACATTTTTCTAATCAGATCGCATGTCCACTGCCAGGTTGCATAAGTCAGAGAGGGCTGCGTGCGCTCTGGAGTGTTCTGGACTGTGGGGATGCTCCTGGTAAAGCAGTCTCCCGCAAACCGTGAAGGATGAAATAGCGAACACAAGCTTTCCTCTCTTAGACCTGCCCCATAAAACTGGCGAGGTTCTGAAATGTGTTTTCTCAAAAGGGCATAATGCACATTTGCTTTCTGCTGGGCGGGCTGAGCCAATAATGATTGCAATCAATAAGAAAGTCTTTCATCAGTAGAGTTTTATGATAGCAGCTTTAAGGGTCCCTAGACATGAGATGAACTCAGTTAAGTTTTATTGGTAATTTACCAGATATACTTCATGAAATCTACCCAGAGAACTTCAGAATTCATTTTCATTTTCAACCATTGAAATCCTCCAAAGTCTACAGGAGACCCAAACCATTTCCACTCTGGCCAGCACCTGAGGATGCCAAGCCGTATAAAATAGCTCCTAAACAYGCATTCCTCATCTCTCACAGGGACACTAGTTGGCACAAGGGCTTGAGATCCCAATCCCAGGCCTCTTCTTTACCTGGCTCAAACTTACACATMAAAGCCTAYKGGGGCGTGCCCTGCCCCTGCTCCAAGGGACGATGGCTTGAACCTAGGATTTCTCACATGCAAAACAATCATASTCTGCCTTTGAGCTGCACCCCTAGGCCAAGACTCATCTGTCAAATGCCTGTCCTCAGAGTGATGTTATTGGTGGCTAGGGAAACTTGGGGAGTTGGGGTCACCCTAAAACAACATAGGCTATTGCCATTACTTTTTTTTTTTTTTTTTTTGCCCATCAGAACTTGATGGTAAGACAGTRTTGTGGAAATGGCCACGTACTTTGGCCACAGGACAATGGAGAAATCAAGTTGGTACTGGCACAAAGCTTCCTCCCTGCAGCTAACCTTCATAGTACTGGAAGATGCTATACAGGCTCCTGGGAGGAAAAAAAGGATCAACAGTTGCCTAGTTGTGAACTCTGTGGCCTTCAGTAACAGCTGATGTGACGAGCATACTTGGTGATTCCATAGGAGCACCAGAATTGTGTGGGTAACCAACAACTGCCTGAGTAAAAWTTTTTAATGATTTACTTATGTGCATGAATATTTTGCCTACATGTATGACTGTATACCACATGTGTGAGTGGTGCCTGAGAGGGTCAGAAAACAGTGCCAGATTCCCTAGAACTAAAGTTAAAAATGGTTGTGAGCCACTATGTGATGCTGGGAACAGAACTCAGGTTCATTACAAGAGAAAAAGGTGCTCTTCTTATCCGCTGAGCTGACTCTCTAGCTCCTCTGATCTGGTTGGAGGCTCCCTCCACAGAAGGAAACACATTACTGCTACTGTAAATCTGACCACAACCCATGGCTTGGGAGAGCATAGGCCCAGGAGTGAACTTACTACCATTCGTTTACTAAATGGGCACAGTATCAAATTGCTCTTTAAATCCATATCTCTATACCCATGGATTGATGTAGTTCTCGGACCTCATCAGGAAACTTATTCTGCGCAGTAAACACAGAAGGTCACATATGCTGAAAGTGCAGAAAATGTTTGCGACATTTCTGTCACACCTCCTTGTCTGAAAGCTGAGGCAGGAAGAGGGAAGAGGGAAGAGGGAAGGGGAAGAGGGAAGAGGGAAGAGGGAAGAGGGAAGAGGGAAGAGGGAAGAGGGAGAGGGAAGAGGGAGGAGGGAGGAAGGAGGAGGGAAGAGGCAGAGTTCAGGAGAAGCAGAGCAAAACTGCATCTCACAGGACAGCTGGGTAGGGTGCATCTGCATCTATTCTGTTACAATAACAGAGGACACATAATAATGTAAAAAGAGAAGTGGTTTTGGTTTATAGTTTGGGAGGTTTTCCTTCATGGATGATTGATCCCATTGCTTTGGGGGACATGACAGGACCTCTTTACTCACAGACTCACAGTAGCTGTGGTTGTCTGCACACGACCTGACTGAGATCAAGCCAGTCGCCATTCCAACATGGAAGACAAACCGCTCACAAGCCCCCACTCCTGGCTGAGGAACTAGTGAAGTTGATGGCTTCTGAGGGATAATTAATTTTCTTTATTGGCGTGGCCCTTGGTAAGTGGACCATGCTCTAATGGATGACCCCCATATATGTACACACACACACACACACACACACACACACACATACACACACATGTATACATACACATACATTACTGGCATGAAGTTTGGAGAGGGTAGGGGTTGGAGGGTGGATATTGGAGAGATTAGGAGAAAGATTTGAAGAGTGAACATAATCAAGATACATTGTATGAGTGCTTTAAGAAAAAAGAGTTGGAACCAAAGGAATGTTTTAGGTGGTTGGAGGTGAGCCTTGGGAGGAGATTTGGGAATTTCAGTCTCTTCCTCTTTCTTTTGCTTACCAGTGAATGGGTTTCTTTTTGGCATACTCATCCCCACTACAACACATTGCCTTCTCACTGACCCAGAAGCAATGGGGCCAGCCATCCATGAGGTAAAACCTCCAAAACTGTGACACAAAGCTTCTGTTTTTATGGTTTTTTATGTTATTATGGGTATTTTGTTATAGCCCCCAAAAGGTATGGACCTGACCCAGCTGTCCTTGTAAGCAGGAGATTTCCTAGTTTTAATAGTGCCTTCATTTCAATTCTAGCTATCTTCATAAAACTTTCAAGAACTCACTAAACACTTCCAAATGATTCTTGACTTGCCAATGCTTAGACGTATTATTTCATGTCTGTCTGTCTGTCTTATAAGGATATTTTGGGGGTATTTCTCTTTTTCAGAGGAGGAAATTGAGGCTCAGCAGAGTTGAGCTCCTTGCTCAAAGTCGTACCAACTATTAAGAGTACATGGTACTCTAATAGAGGGTGTCTGTGTCTTTAAGTCCCGGGACATTACCAGATGCTGTCTAGCTTCATAAGAGAAGGCACACAGTGAGTACTTGCTCTAACCTTGGCTGTTCAGTCTAGCCAATCAGTGGATGCTGGGTTCAGTGACTGACCTTGTTTGAAAAGATAAGATGGACAATGATCCAAGAAGACAATGTCAACCCCTGGCTTTCTCATGCCTACACACATGTGCATGCCCTCCTGTATGCATGCATCTCTTGCTTTCTCTCTCATGCACCCATATACACCTGAATGCATCTCTCTTT
>BDUI01003084.1:52073-64350 GCA_002335545.1 Apodemus speciosus | reverse complement strand
AATTACAGTTATGAAGTAGCAATGAAATAACTTTACAGTTGGGGTCATCACAATCTGAGGAACTGTATCAAAGGGTCGAAGCGTTAGGAAGGTTGAGAACCACTGGACTAGAGGCCGAGAGGAGAGATAACAGACGATTCAGGAGAGGATGGAGAGCAGAGAAAATCATGTATGAACTCTTCAATCCCTGCCCAGGTGACCTGGCATTACTGTAACTCTTAAGATCTTAGACAGGAATTCAGAGAAAAGCCTGGGCAGACCAAAGACTTGAGGTAAATCTGCCGCTACTGTCTCATTTGGAGGGGGAGAGAGAAGTTTCTTTTAATTTGAGTCAAACTGAGAGGAACATTTTGGGCTTTTACTTACCTGGATTGTAGGCTAAACTTCTCACAGACATGCGCAAATGACAAGTGACAGACTTATGGAGTATGAGAGTCTTTTCTGAGATGCTACAGATTTAACTGACCAATCTTCATCTAGGAGAAGGCTCTTTCTTTGTGTTACCCCTTATTTTTAAAACGGGGGGGGGAAGGGCGGCAGACATGATTACACAACTGGTAATAGTCAAGTCCAGACTGTTTGCTGCTGGAAGTCTCTCTCCTATTGACAATTATTTTTTTTATTGAAAACACTTTGTTTTCTTTTTTAGATTTATTTATTTTATTTATATGGGAACACTTTAGCTGTCTTCAGACACACCAGAAGAGTGCATCGGATCCCATTTCAGATGGTTGTGAGCCACCATGTGGTTGCTGGGAATTGAACTCAGGACCTCTGACTGCTGAAGGGCAGTCAGCGCTCTTAACTGCTGAGCCATCTCTCCAGCCCGCAAAAAAGTGTTTTCATATGATATATTCTGATTACATATTCCCCCTCTTCCAACTCCTCGCAGATCCTTGCCACCTCTCTACCTGTCCAACTCCACACTCTCTTAAAAACAACAAACCTTAAACAAAGAGAGAAAAAAAAAACAAGAAACACAAACATAAACCCACAAACCAAAATATACAATCGAAAGGTCAACAAGATAAAACTCTGCGAAAATGCCATTGCGTTTGTGTTGTGTTGGCCAACTACTTCCTCTGGGTACCAGGCCTGCCCTGAAGTGCAGTTAGTGTGCCCAGCGAGACTCCTTTGAAGAACACTAATTTTTCTTTTGCATCCGGGTACCAGATAGCCTCCTTGTTAGGAATGGGAGCCAGTGTCCGCTCGCCATTTCAGCACTGTCTGGCTTGAGCMTGTGCAGGCCCTGTGCATGATGTCATGGGGTCTGAGACGCTATGTGCATTGGCCCTGTTGTGTCCCCCAGGCACCGCTTCCTTGGAGTCACCCATCTGCTCTGTCTCACATTTCTGCCTCTTCCGCATATCTCCGGAGCCGGAGGGGAGGCTTTGATGAAGACATCCCATTTAGGACTGCCAGGGAGCTGCTCTTGACTGCTGTATCCTGTTGCTTTTCCTACTTAGTGGCAGTTCTCTGAAAGGTAAGGCTGTATGAATCTGCTTTGCTTGGCTGGATTCCATACTGCACTATTTTCCTATGCGTCAGCGCAAATTACGGCTGGCTTTAGAAACAGTCCAAGTAGCCAATATATACTTAATAAATATATAAAGACCGAAATAAAAATATAAACGTAGGAAACTTGAAAGAATGCTGAAGCCTCTGGAGGAAGTATTATCATTTTTTTTTTTTTTTTTTAAATCTTGAATCAGCTCCACAAGGATGCTGAACCAAAATCGGGAGCAGAATTTAAACCCATTAATTACACAGCAAATAACATTTTTTTTTTTTTACCGTATTTTTAATCATCGAAAGTCTGTGCTGTATACTATTGTGAATATGTACACATGCTACTATTAGATTTGATTAAGGGCTGTGAGCACCAGTAACCAAACTCACGAGTCTCACCGCGGAGCCGTGTTTAGTCAACGTGATAAATATTTCTCATACAACCTTCTGATGTCCTAACACCCTTAACTGCTTGTTTGTTTCAATGACTTTCATTTTTGGTTAATTCGGATATTTGAAGAACCACAGTAATTAAGCCATTAAAACAGTTCGACGAATTGTTCCAAGCTGCTTGTAGCGAGATAGCATGGCGAATCATCTGTCATTCCCTCAGGCAATCAAATCAAATGATTAGCTTAGCCTGTCAAGGTGCAAAGCCTGAAATAATTAGGACTTCGGTCAACCTTGATTGAAAGGACATGTTTAAAGCTGGCTGGAGTCAGCTGTGCTTCATCTCCTCAGAGAATGGAACAAGATGCTGGGATTGTGGCACGAGAATTAAGATATGTAGTAGAATAAATTACAGATAGTATATCTATAACATGTATTATGTATATATATCATGGATATAGATTATAGGTATTAAAATGAAGCTATAGACATGTATGGCTAAGACCATCAGGAGACCTTCTTCCTTGAGGCTCTTAAAGAAGAGTGCAGGGTGGGGCTAGGGTTATCCTGAGCTAGTATATTATTATACTAACTACATTACAGTTCTCTAGGTTACTGTTTTTTGGCCTTGCTCAGTTGGAGTCCTCCATGTGCTCTATCTTACTTGAAAGGACAAACATTGTGGTCCAGGGAGTAGCACTATTGGAAGGTGTGGCAATCTTGGATAGGATGGCTTCATTGGAGGATGTGTGTCACTGTGGGCGTGGGCTTTGAGGTGCCTATGCTCAAGCTTCAGCCAGCGCAGAAGAAAGTCTCCTTCTGGCTGCCTTCAGGTCAAGGCACAGACTTCTCAGCTTCTTCTCCAGCCCATGGCTGCTTGGAATCTGCCATACTTTCTTCCATGATGATACTGGACTGAACCTCTGAAACTGTAAGCCAGCCCTGATTAAATGTTTGCCTTTATAAGAGTTGCCTTGGTCATGGTGTCTCTCCACAGCAATAAGATCCAAACTAAGACATGTATAAGTTTTGCTACAAATGGTGACACACACCATGCTTGTAGTCCCAGCACAGGAAGATTATGAGTTTCAGGCCGGCATGTGTAACCTAAAAATAAATGCATGAATAAATGAATAAATAATAAATAATAAATAAAAGGAACAAGCCCCTAAAACACAGCCAGAAATTTGTAAAACAGGAATGATTGACCACCTTATATTATTAGTACTCTGCTCTCAAAAACTTACAAGAGAAAACATTTGGTAAAGATATTGAGAAAAGGGAACTCTCACATAATGCTGGTCAAATGAAAATTAGTGTAGTCATCTTGGAAAGAAACCCACAGAATTTCCTCAAAGAATCAAAAGTACAACCTCCATATGACCCAGCAATTCTTCTTCTGGATATATGTATATAGGTATATACATATATATGTGTATATATGTATATATTCAATATATATGAAAATAAAATCAATTTGCTGATGAGCTATTGCATCACCATGTTTGTTGCAAGATTGTTCACAGTTCGTAAATTATGGAAATTCCTGATAGTCTAAAGGTTGGAAACGAGATGAAACTGTTTTGCGTATGCATGTATATGTTATGTACTTATATCTCAAATGGAACACCGTTCTCAAGTGGAGTGCCATTCAGTAATAGTAATGAAATCTTGTCATTTTTGGTAACACCAATGGGTAAGTCTCTAGAATATTATGCTAAATAAAATAAGCCAGACACTAATAGTATATATTCAATATGTAGAATATAAAACATTTGACATGATAGAGTTGAGTGGTATTGCCAAGCACTGGAATGTAGGGAGGGCTGGGGAGACTTTGTTTCAAAGGTCTCCAATTTCAGTTAGATAGAAAAGATTGGCTCAAAGCATTAATTGTACATTTTGGTGACTGTTCTAGTTTTATTTATGTTGCTATGGTAAACTGGATCTTGGAAGAGCTGGGGGGGGGGATGTGACCACAATATGAAATGGAAAAAAAGTTCAATAAAGAAGGCAAGAGAAAAAACATCTTAGGGGAGGTTTATTTCATTATATAATTTTAGGTTGGTTTGTCATTGTATGGAAGTCAAGGCAGAGATTCCCAAACAGCTAACCACATTTTTTCTACAGTAAAGAGCAGAAGGAAACAAACGCACACATGCTTAATTGCTTGCTTGCTTGTGCTCAGCWCAGTTTCTCTGATATTACATAGGTGAGGTTCCTGCCTAGAGAATGGTCCTTCTCACAGAGGACTGTGTCTTCCTACATTAATAAACCATAATTAATTACATAATTAATACATAAATAACTGAGATAATACACCACACACATGCCTCCCACAACCTATGCAACTTGGTCCTTGAATCCTAGCTAGGAGAAGTTAGGGACTGAAGAAAAGACAGTGACAGGCACATGGATATAAAAGAACGGGGATCATGGGTGGGCTTGTGCATTCTTAGGGATCCACATCTACTACCTTTCAACCTGGAACCTGAGTGTGTTTGCTACTTACAGCGTAGGGGGAGGGGTTAGTTAGTTCTGGTAGGAGGGCTCTGTAGACTGAAATCTTGGGCTGTATGCAGCCAGGAGGAAGAAGGTGTAGCTGCTATTTTTGCACACACTGATCATTTATTCCTAAACACTCATACTTGGACCAGGGGAAAGAAGGCTTTGCCAAGTCTGAGCCTGACCTATATGGGGAAAGACTTTGCCAATTTCCCATGGATCTGAGGTTTTTGTCCTGATCATGGCTATGCCCACATCAACAATACACATTCAGGACTCCACTCAACTTAGGGCTTCTTCTGCTCCCTACCAAGCCAACAAGGTGTAGACAGTCCATGATGAGATTCTTTTCCCAGGTGATCTGGGTTGTGTCAAGTTCAAAGTTGAAGCTGACCTCCACAGTTACAGTATCTAGTTATATGAAAAGCAAGTTTCAATAATGTTGCCATCAAATGATAATGTTACTAGGCAGTAAATATGTTAACTAGCTCAATGTAGTTACATAGAAAATGGATGTATTAATTAGCTTGATTCTGCTATGTATGTCCCAGCAGTGACAACAAACACATACAATTTTGTTAGTTAACGTAAAAATACAGATTGTGTCTGTAAAAACGGTTTGTTTTGTTTTGCTTTTTGAGATGAGTTTTCTCTCTGTAGTTTCTCTCTGTAGCTGTCCTGGACCTCACGGCAGTCTTGGTCACCTGAGTGCTGTGGTGACAGCATAAGTCGCCATGTCCAGCTATAACATTTTCCCATATTTTTCTATTCAAAAACAGTTCTTAGACAAACAGAGTTAGCCATCGATGATCTTGCCCGACATGCAGATTCTCAGGCTATGGCTGGAGTTACTAAGTTGAAGACTGCACTTGACTTAAGGTGGGAGGTTAGCTGCCAGCTGGAACTCTTGCCTAATGTATGAAGCTCTGAGTTTGATCTCCAGTCCTACAAAAAAGTAAAACAAAACCAACCAAATGACCAACCAACCAACCAACCAACCAACCATGACCTGTTAGCTGATTCATTTGCATATTGAAATTTATGAACTACTCAATTTTTGTTTCCCCTTCCCACAGAACACCACGGGTAGTCTTGGAAGTGTTTCTTGTTTCAGGACAGCAGAGGTAAATGCTAGCAGTCCATTTCTGGAATTTCTTTGAGCTTTACCTCTAATTTTATGAATTTTTAAAAACAATTATCTAAAAGAATTGTTTTCTATCATCTTTATGCTTCTTTTTCCTTCCCCCAATCCTTCCCATGCAACCTCTTTGCTATCTCTAAAATTCTGTAATTGTTGTTATACAAATATATAAATACAATATATAAGAATATATGTAAGTATATATTCTTGTTTTGTTTGTTTACATTTCAAATGTTATCCCCCTTCCCAGTTTCCCCTCCACAACACCCCATCCCATCCCCCCTCCCTCTGCCTCTAAGAGAGTACTCCTCTGCCCACACACCCATTCCCACCTCATCATCCTAGCATTGAGACTTCACAGGACCAAGGGCCTCCCCTCCCATTGATGCCAGATAAGGCCATCCCCTGCTATATATGTAGCTGGAACCATAGGTTCCTCCACGTGTAATCTTTGGTTGGCGGTTTAGTCCCTGGGAGCTTTGTGGGGTCTGGTTAACTGCTATTGTTGTTCTTCCTATGGGGTTGCAATCCCCTTCAGCCCCTTCAGTTCTTCCTCTAACTCATTCCTTGGGGTCCCTGTACTAAGTCTGATAGTTGGCTGTGAGCTTCCTCATCTGTATTGGTCAGGCTATGGCAGAGCCTCTGGGGGAACCACTATACCAAGCTCCTGTCAGCAAACACTTCTTGGCATCAGCAATAGTGTCTGGGTTGGGTGTCTGCAGATGGGATGGATCCCCAGATGGGATGGTCTTTGGATGGCTTTTCCTTCGGCCTCTGCTCCACTCTTAGTCCCTGTATTTTCTTTAGACAGGAACAATTCTGGGTTAAAATTTTTTTGAGGTGGGTGGGTGGCCCCATCCCTCAACTGGGGGCTGTGCCTATCCCCTGGATATGGTTTCTACAGGTTCTCTCTCCCCTGTGTTGGGTATTTTGGTCTGTGTGTAGACTGTTACTTGTGTGCATGTTTCCTTGCTGAGCATTTATTGGACAACCAATTTTTCGTTTTCTCTTCTAGGAAAGACTATTTCTCCTATTCTCAGCATCCATTAGTTGCCTGTGATCCATGAGACTTTCTGCTTCCACATCAGCACGTCCATCGGTGTTCTTTTTAGAGGTCTTGTTTAGGCAGCCATGCTGATAAGGTGTCATGGATGTAGCTTCTCTGACATTTCCAGGAAACACAACCTCATGTCAAACTCCGTTGCTTTGGCTCGTAGAGTTTTTTCACCTTCTGTTTTCCTTTGATTCTTGAGCCTTACATGCAGGAATCGTATTGTAGATATATCAGTTTGTGTTGGATACCACATGGTCACTTGTTCTAAGCATTTTGATAAGCTACATTTTTTCCTATAATGGTCTCCATCTCTTGCAAGGGGACATTTCTTTGCTGAGGGGTGAGATTCTATTTGTCCATGGGTATAAGGATATAAACCAACACGGTACTGGCACAAAAACAGACATGAAGACTAACAGAACTACATAGTAAGTTCTCTATGTGCATTATCTACTGATGCTTTTCTTGGATTTCATTGCATCTGAAGTTACCAAACAGATCTGTTCTTTTTCTCCTTTTCTTGTAGTCTTCAGCCATAGTCATTGCATTAAATCTGTTGATCCAGCAATAAGACCATTGGAGGACTTTCATGTCTGTTTTATATTTGCCTTGTTGGTAGCCCTAGCATGATAGTATCCTTATTCTATCTGGGTTTTCTTTGATAACCCCTCAGTCAAACCATTCTGTAGCAATTGGTCCCACAATGTTTTTCTTCCCACTCTATTTCTCTTTTGGTAAATTTAGTATTTTTCTCTCTATAATAACCGTGTATCTTGCGTAGTATTGTATTGCTGAGCTTACAGCATTGCTTTTAATTATTTGGTCAACTCATTTCATGACCACCTAGCCATTTATCTTTTCCTCTAGAGCATGTTTTGTTATTTTTAAAATAACTTGTTTTTGTATTCTGAACACATATCACTTTGCATATCCCAGGGATTGGCAGGGACACAGTAGCCTATACAGAATTGTAGCATTTTTGTTTGGGGTTCTCTATCAGTAACTTGAGGGTAGGGTAAGTTGCAGGTTGAGATTGCAGTGAGTCAGTGAAAATGCCTTTATGTGTCTCTACAATGAGCTAGACCACTGTCTTCAAAGAATTCTGATGGATGTCGTTTTGGACATCATAGCCAAAAGATACCTAATAGTTGAACAAAAATTATTGAGACATCAAATTTAAAATTTATTAATCAACCCATACAAAGACTCTCTCAACAAGCAATGTATAGAATCATTTTCCAGATGCTTCTTGTAAATTCACGACTCATGCACTCCTACATTGAATTTCTTATTTAACAAGGGATACACCACTGACCTGTAGATAAGATGAGGCAACAGAGATTTCAGAAATTTCAACATTTTCAGTGTTGAAACGGAATGCATAATGTGAACAGACTTCCTGAACTCTCAAATCTCCAGACTTAAAGGATGATGTAAATTTGGTCACATACAGATAGAAACGACAGACTAAGCACTTTCCACAGCGCACAAGTTATGGTGGCTATAAAATGTTTTGACAGAAATGGTGGCAAAATGGCATTACACATTTTAGAAGTAGCCTGTCTGACTCAAGGCCAATTAAAAGACATACATTTTGAAAAGTTGATAAAAATCCCTAGAATTGACTTGAAAGGGAGTAAGTAAAAGAATTGTCTCAGGAAGAAACAATTTCTCCTTTTATTACCTGTTAACATGGGAAACCTCATATTTTTATAAGCACTTATCTCACTGATACACCCTTGATTATCTTTTATCAAGAAACACATTGAAATTTCGGATTAATATTTCTTCATAGGTCTTTCTTTAGAGTTATGTACCATCAAAGTACAATCAATATTATTTCCTTACTGATTTTTTTCTCCTTTGATGTTATAATTTGGTCTGTTATTTTCGTTTGCTTGCCATTTTGCTTGCTTTTGAAGAATTAGAAAGGAAGTCCTATGATAATTCTTCTTTAAGTATGGAACTTGAAATGAGTCTTCAGGAAAAAAAAATTCCAGTAAACTCAAGTGCAATCTTTCCACAGGGAGGTAGCAAGCCCAGATCCAAATTTATAAATTAATGAGGACAATAGTCTTTTTAGTACTTCATACAGCTGAGGTAATTTCCTTCCTTACTCTGCTGTTGCCCAGTGCTCAACACTATTGTACTTTTGGTCATGAGTCTAACATTTAAGTCCTGAGACATCTCTTCAGACTCAGTTCTATAAACTTTTTAAAAAAAATCTGTTTTGCTGTGTTTGAAAAAGAAAACAAAACCCTGCTTTTCTGCCTGAATTATATAGGTGAAACTGAATGCTATATGCTAGGAGTGCCCACTCTTGATAGACACTAAGTTAAAGTTTGTTGCATCAGTGAGCTATACATTACAGAACACCAGAGCGAGACAGTGGTTCTAAAGATTTAACACTTTTCTTATTATATTATAAAGTGTTTTTAAATTTAGTATAACCTAGAAATAGATACAAATCTCATAAGCTGGTGCAATTACTGACATTTTGTAACTACAATTATGGCAATATTTAGTACTTGGAGTTGAAAATGAGGGCCATTTTCTTGAAGAATGTGTTGCGACGCAAGGTCTTATGGGTGCATGGTTACATTAGTACATTCTTTGCATCCTTGTTTTTAACAGCCTTTGTACTTTCTAGATCACCGCCTGTGACCTTAACAAACTACTTCAGTCATGACATTCCCACCTTTTGCCCTTCCTAAATTGATTGTATTGCATTCTTAATTAGGGATCGAGGTACCTCCTGCTAGAGAAGCATTGCCCAGTACGAATGCTTAAGAAGAAATAACTTTCTTTCAAAAAATGAATGGTTTTCATATGGTAATCAGTCCAGTTCTAAACAATCAAAAAGCAGTGGTTATCCTTGTAATTACCTGATTTCATGAATATTTATGTCCAGTCATTATACTCATTTACTACTTTGTTCTTTAGGTGATATAAGACACCATTTACCATGTCCCTCTGGTAGAAAATACTTTGTTGAGCAAGGACAACTTGATATTCAGGATAGAAAGCCAGCAAGCAACATACCCCTCCCGTTCGTTCTCTGAGCTTCCTATAATTTTCTTTCTTCAAAATGGAGATTGTGTAGGCTTGCTGTGCAATCGGCCCCTAGTCTGACTTCCTTTTCTTTTCCCTTGGAAATACCCCTCATTACAACCTCATATGAAGTCAGGCGTATTTTAACCCAGCTCCTTTCTTCTGGTGAGAGACAGCTAGAGAATGCAATTAAGCAAGAGCGAGCGAGCTTCRTTCTTTTCTCTCCTTTCATCCCATCAGAAGAGGTCCTTTTGAGCTTCCTGGGGGGAGATACTCAACTTTGTGAACACAAATCGAAGGTCATTTTCTTCTCCCCCTCCTTTCAAGAGAAGAAAGAAAATATTTTTTGAAATCGTAGACGCAAAGGACTCAAACATTAAGCTCACAAGTGATGGATGTTGATGAAGCCTGCCTCAGTCACGTAACTTTAATTCAGGTTCAAAGTAAAGACAAATACGTTCATTATGGCGGTCCAGAAATGATTGTGTATGACAAGCGTTGAAGAAAACGATTTATCACAAGTAAATATCAGACATTTGTGCATATGTGCCCCACACTGTTTGCATACACATAACAAATACTCAATGTGCTTTTCTCTGCATGTCAACATGATTTTTTTCCTTCCTAGACCCACGATTTGTAGGCATTTTAAAGCTAATGAAAGTTTAATAACATTGTGAACTGACTCTAAACTCACTTTGTAATGGCAATACTGCCATAGTTAGATTAAACTGTCATGACACAGCCTAGAGTCAACTAAGGGGAATGCCTCAGATGAAGAATTACCTAGATCATGTTGGCCTGTGGACACTCTGTGGGGATTATCTTGGTTATTAATTGATGTGGGTGGGCCCATGTCATTGTGGATGGCACCACTTATAAGATCTTGGATTGTAAAAGTAAGCGAGCTGAGCATGAACCTGTGTGTAAGTCAGCAAGCAGCACACCTTCACGACTTCTGCTTCATGACCCTCTCCTGACCTCCTTCAGTGAAACACTATGACATAAAAGAGCCAGTCAAATACAATCTTCCCTCCCGTAAGTTGCTTTTGGTCAGAGTATTTTTATCACAACAGCAGGAATCATGCTAGAACAGGTATTTTTAGTATCTGTTAGCTAAAGGACAGCATTTAAGTGTGAAACATTATGTTACTTATATAATGTCAACTAAATAGCAGATCTATATAACATTTGGATAGTCGGAATCTACAGAATTGTTAGCTCAGCGTTAGCATGACAGTATTTTTTTTATATATGATAATAATGAGGCATAGACAGGCTTATAATATTCTCCAGACTACATAAAAGTGATGTAGTTGGAATTCAAACCCACTTATTTAAAAATTTGCCTTCATATCACACTGTACCTTAATGAATTCAATAGCACTTTAAAACTAATTTGTATTTTATTCATTATAATATTTTGTTTGTAAAATATGAAATTTAGTGTGTCTGTGTGTGTGTGTGTGTGTGTGTTGGTGGATGTATGCTTTGGAACAAGTCTGGGAATTGGTTCTCTCCTTCCTTGTAGGTTCTAGGGATCAAATTTAGGTCATCAGGCTGGAGTAACAAGAACATGCACCCACTGTGAAATCTCACTAGTCCATAAAATACATATATTTTCAAACTAAGTGAGAAGTGATGGATCTAGTCCATTTGCTACTAATATTTAATGTACCATGCATTTCTTAGTGTATTTTTGTGTTTCAGCTGATGCTGACTGAATTTGAATGGAGTCTTTCAGAGAAGAAAACATAACCCAAACTTTAGGCTAAACATGTATGTAATACCTGTTCCTAAAAATCTTCCTGGGGGAGATGTGAGCACACATACCCATCTTCCTAGGGTGCCAGCAACAAACTGAAGTAGGATCCTACCACTGTTCACTCTGGAGAACCAATGGTTTTATTTGGTTTTCTTACGGAGCACAGGTCAGGAGTTACTGGAGTCCCTGCCCAAAGGCCATACCAGACAGTCTTTACCCAAAGGAAGAAGGGCGTTTCCATAAAAGGAGCCCCCCTCACCTGGTCTTCTCTCGTCCATCCTACCACGCTGGTCATCATTGTAGCTTATAGGGTTCACACTGGGTAAGACTATTAATGACATTTCTTCCTGGTAACCCAGGTAGAATTTTCCAGAAGTATGAAAGCTAGTCACTGGGCAGGAAGCTTCCTGGGTCAGTACCATCCTGATTTCTTTGTTCTGTGACCCAAATGTGTCATGTTCTCAGCAGTGGGGTTTTACCAAAATATTCTCGTGGCCAACAGGAACAATGCCAATAACCTGCAGTGTATTGGATATCTCCAGGACACCCCTGAGCAATAACTCAAGGGGAGGTATCCCACATCTGGTACTGGGCTTTTCTGTACGTAATATTATCCCTTGTGTAGGGTAACTCCAATTAAACTCCTTTGTATGTATGTGTGTGTGTGTGTATGTGTGTATTCATAAATAATGTTATATAATTTATGCTGCCTAATTTGTTTTTTCTTTTTTTATTATTATTGGATATATTCTTTATTTACATTTTATTTCCCTTTTCCTGGTTTCCCCACCCCCAAATGTCCCATATGTCTTTTTCCCTCCCCCTGTTCCCCTATTCACCCCTTCCCACTTCCCTGTTCTGG
>BDUI01003084.1:4205-24598 GCA_002335545.1 Apodemus speciosus | reverse complement strand
CTTCTATCTCTTGTATTCTGTTGTTGATGCTTGCATCTATGACTCCTGAATTCTTTCCAAGGTTTTCTATCTCCAGAGATGTCTCACTTTGTGATTTCTTTATTGTATCTACTTCCACTTTTAGGTCCTGGATGGTTTTGTTCAGTTCCTTCACTTGATGTTTGTGTTTTCCTGTATTTCTTTAAGGGCTTTTTGTATTTCCTCTTTAAGGGCTTTTACCTGTTGACCGATGTTCTCCTGTATTTCTTTAAGGAAGTTATTTAAGTCCTTCTTGAAGCCCTCTATTAGCATCATGAGATATGATTTTAAATCTAACTCTTGCTTTTCCAGTGTGTTGGGGTATCCAGGACTTGCTGTGGTGAGAGAACTGGGTTCTGATGTTGCCAAGTAGCCTTGGTTTCTGTTGGCAGGGTTCTTGTGCTTGCTTTTCGCTATTTGTTTATCTCTGGGTTAGTTGGTCTTGCTGTCTCTGCCTGGAGCTTGTCCCTCCTGTGGGCCTGTAAGCCTGTGTCTGTACTCCTCCGAGACAAACTCTCTTCTGGTAGGGTTTGTCCACAGAAGGTTGCGGATCCGCTTGCCTCCCTGGTGCAAATGGTGCCAGGAAGACTTCTGTTCCAGCAGCTCCACTGATCTTAAGCCCTTTGTGCTCCTAGATGTTCCCCTCCAGAGAGAAGGTGAGACCTCACTCTGTGCTCAGAAGTGAAAGCACTGTTGGGAGATCACTCTCTCCTGGTGGGCTATGCACAGAAGTGGGGCTGCCTGGCTCCCCGGTGCACTCATATCTTTTTCTTTTGCTCATCCATGCTTCATCTTTTGTAAATACTGCTTATGGCTGTAGTCCATTTTAAAATTGTGTTGTTTTCTTGAGATCTAGTTTTTCTATATAGTTCTGTATATATTTAAGATATTAGCCATCTATAGGAAGTATAGCTGGTAAACATCTTTTCCTATTTTGTACCCTGCCTCTGTCTCCAAACGGAGTTTTTGCCATAGAAAAGCCTTTTAATTTTATGAAATCCCATTTATTAATTGCCTGTGCTATTGGTGTCCTGTTCATAAACTCCTTTCTTGTGCCAATGACTTCAAGATTATGTCCCACTTTCTCTTCTATCAGAATCAGTGGGTCTACCTTATGTTGAGGTCCTTGATCTATTTGGAGTTGAGTTTTGTACAGGATGATGAGCATGGGTCTATTTTTATTCTTCTATATGCAGCCATTCAGTTTGACCAACATCATTTGTTGAAGATGCTGTCTTTTTCCAGTGTATATTTCTTGCATCTTTATCAAAAATAAGATATCCATAGGTATTTGGAAATTTGTATGTGTCTTCAATTTGATTCCTTCATCAACTCGTGTATTTTTGTGTCAATGCCATGCCATGCCGATTTTGTTACTATAGCTTTGTAGTGTAATTTGAATTCAGGGATGGAGATAACTCCAAGAGTCTTTTTTATTATCTTGAGTGTTTTAGGTATTCTGCTTTTTTGTTGTTGTTGTTGTTGTTGGAGAGAGAGAGAGAGAGAGAGAGAGAGAGAGAGAGAGAGAGAGAGAGAGAGAGAGTGTGTGTCTACATGTGTTTATTTTCCTATGATGCTGAATATTTGTCCTTTCAAGTACTGTGGAGAATTATGTCCAAATTATTATGGGGATTTTGTCAAGTTCTCTAGATTGATTTCGGTAGGATGGCTATGTTCACTATACTAATTCCACTGCTTCATAAGCATGGGAAATCTTTCCATCTGATACCTTCTTCAGTCTCTCTCTTCAGTGTCTTAAAGTTTTTATCCTATAAGCCTTCATTTCCTTGGTTAGAATTACCAGAACTATTGTGAAAGGTATTGTTTCTCTGATCTCTTTCTCAGTCTTTTTGTCATTTGTATATTGGAAGGAGACTGTTTTTTTGTGAGTTAATTTTGTTCCTTGCTACAATGCTGAAAGTATTTATCAGATGTAAAAGTTTCCAGGTGGATTCTTTATTTTTTTTAATATATACAATTATATATTTTGCAAATAAAGATATTTTGATTTATTCCTATTCTATTTGTATCCCTTTGATCTCTTTCAGTTGTCATATTGCTCTAGGTAAGACTTAAGTATTATATTGATAGGTATGGGAAGAGTGGATAAACTTGTCTTCCTCCTGGTTTTAGTGGAAATACTTCTCATTTCTCTCCATTTAGGTTGATGCTGGATGTGGGTTTGCTGATATATACATATATATATATATATATATAGTCCCTTGACTTCCTGGACTCTCTAGGACTTTAATCATAAAGAGATGTTGGATTTTGTCAAAGGCCTCCTTTGCAATTAATGAACTGATCCTTGGCTTTTATCTTTCAGTCTGTTTATGTGATGAATTGCATTTATCACTTTGCATATGATTCACGCCTGAATCTTTAGGATGAAATCTAGGGTGATTGTGGTGGGTAATCTTTCTGATGTGTTCTTGTATTGAGTTTGCAAGCATTTTATTGAGAAAAGTTGCATCTATGCCCCTAAGAAACATTGGTCTGTAATTTTCTTTCTTTGTTGCATCTTTTTTGTGGTTTAGGAATCAGGATAAAATGACATTGTAAAAAGAATTAGTCAATCTCGCTTCTGTTTTTATATTCTGTGGAATAATTTGAGGACTATCAGCATTAATTTTTCTTTGAAATTCTAGTTGAATCTTGTGCTGAATATATCTGACCCTGGGTACCTTTTGATTGAGAGACTTTTAATTACTTCTTATATATTACTAGGGGCTACAGGTATGTTTAAATTGTGTATCTAGTTTTGATTTAACTTTGGTGTATTGTATATATCAAGAAAAAATCCATTTCTTTTAAAATTTCCATTTCAGTACAGACATTTAAAGTATATCTTAATTATTCTCTGGCTACCCATGGTGTCTATTGTTATGTTCCCCTATAATCTCTAATTTTATTAATTCTGATCTTGTCTCTTCGTCTTTTACTTAGCTTGGCTGTCAGTCATTAATTTTGTGAAAACCCCTCTGTTTTATTGATTCTTTGTATTTTTTGTTTTCTTGCTCATTTCTCTTTTATTAACTTCAGTCCTGAGTTTGATTATGTCTTGCTGTGTACTCCTTTTGCATGTTATTTCTTTTTGTTCTAGAACTTCAAGGCATATCATTAAGCTGATAATATAGTATTTATCCATTTTTCTGTAGGTCTTAGTGCTTTGAACTTGCCCCTTAAAACTGCTTTTATGTGTTTCATAAGTTTGGGTATGTTGTGTATTCATTTTCATTCAATTCTAGAATGTCTTTAATTTCTTCCTGTCTGTCTTGACCCATTTTTTCATTCAGTAAATGAATTGTTTAGTTTTTATAAGTTATTAAATTCACTATTGCTTCTGGTGTTTATCCTGCTTTAATCCATGGGAGTCAGATGGATACAGAATGTTATAGCATTTTTTTGTATCTGTTGAGGTTCACTTTTTGTCCATTATGTGGTCTATCTTGGAGAAAGTTCCAGGAGCTGCTGGGAAGAAAGTATATTCTTTTGTATTTGGGCGAGATGCTCTGTAAAAATCTGTCAGGTTCGTTTGATTTATGACATCATTTAGCTCTCTCATGTTTCTATTTTGGGTCCGGATGTACTGTATATTGGTGAGAATAGGGTATCAAAGTCACCCACTTTTACAATGTGTGGGTCATTATGTGATTTTAGTTGTAATAGTGTGTCTTTTAGGAATGTGGGCACCCTTGCCTTCAGTGCCCTTGTCTTCAGTGACTAATGTTTAGAAATGCAATGTATTCTTGGTGGACTTTTTCTTTGATGTATATGTTGTATCTTTTCCTATCTCTACCGATTACTTTAGTAGTTTTAGACTGATGTCTAATTTTTCAGATATTAGAATGACTACACCTGTTTGCTTCTTATATCCATTTGCCTGAGATAACTTTTTCCATTATTTTACTCCGAGTTGATGTCTATCTTTATTGGAAAGGTGTACTCCTTGGATGCAGCACAAAGTGGGTGCACAGCAAAGTATAGTCCCCAGAAAATGGAGGCAGAGGGGAGAGCTGGCCCCCAAAGGTGATCTAAAGGCCCAGGCATCAGCTACTGTCTTTAAGTAAGTGGAAACTTGGTGGAAAATGGATTCGATTATGGGACTATTTTCTCAGATTCACGTCCATTAATATTTTCTAAAGGCACAGTAGCTCTCATATTACTAAAATTCTTATTTCCATAGGATAAAAAAATTAACAAAAATATTTTACTATTCATTTCTGTCATGACATTCTATCTGTGGGGTAAATGCCAACCAGATGGCCTATGGCAACCCAGCAGGCAGGCAGCTGGCCTCTGCTTGTTTTGTATACATGGGTTAGCAGTCAGGCAAGAGGCACTTGTTTTCTTTGCACTTTGAAACACGACAACAAATATATCTGAGGTGTAACTCACACACAGCAAGTGAGCACCATGAGCTGAGAAATTAATTATATAAACAGTGCCAAATAGCATCTTATAGATGTGTTTATGTGTTTGCTCATGTTGTGTTTGAGCTAGATTACATTCACAATACAATAACTGACGTTGGAAAACCCCTTGGTAATGCTTAATGTGTTTCAGTTTAAAAATATTTCACAAATTGTATTATTGCATTTCATAAGAACACCCTTTCGGGACTTCATTTAAGGCATATTTCTACATGGTGACATATTTACTTCTTGTATTATTGGTTATTAGTAATCATACAGTAAGAAGCTAAAAGGTAATCTAGAAATGCTACTTTAGGAAGTGAACTCGATTGCAGTCCATAAATAATTTTTTACAAAGAATTAATTATTTACATTAAGATCTCTATTAACTTTCATATTTCATGAGAATGCAGTTTAAAGAATAACGTTTAATATTTTTCCCCTGTAGATTCTTAGAGTTGTATTTTTTTAAACAAAGGGATAGAATTTAGTACTGGATGTTCAGAAAAAAAAAGTTTTATATTTTCCTCAAGTTAAATTTAATCTCAATCCGAATCATCTTACTTCGCTCATGCAAATATCCCCAGGTGGGACATGCGATGCTTTTCTGCTGTCGAGGATTCTCAGGCCTGGTGTTCAGTACTCCCAGATGTTCCTGATGTGCACTTCTTCTGGATTCCTGGTCCTGGCATGCAATACTTCCGGGTTCCTAGTCCTGACGTCTAGAACTTCTAAATAAGAATAATTTCATCCTCCTGAGGTCCTGCTGCTTCCTGTTTTAGGGCTGTGGACTGGAAAATGCCTCTGTCTGACCTGTGATACCTACTGACCATGGACATGCTGAAGCCGTGACGACTTCTCGCCATATGTGCCAACCTTAAGCGCACTCTCCCTTCCTTTTGTAAATGAGAAGCCTTTCACGACAAACCTTTATTTTTGCTGTATTTATAAAATTGGGCCCCAAAAGTGAAACATTCTTACTATCTATTATAACTCTCAGACCCTATTAGAATTGCTTTTATTCTAAAATACATCTATTCTAAAATGTCAGTTGTTTTCTTTAAACAAGTGAAGTTTGGTAAGAAATCAATAGGGGGTGTGATATATTCAGATTTGCATGCATTGATACTTTTTTAAAAGAATGAATTGGGTCTTATACCCAAAATTCCAATTTCCATAGAATGAAAATATATCTGATTTCTGCCCTGTAAGGACAGGAAAAAAAAAAGACTACATATGAATGGAGACTACAAAAATAGTCAACGTGAATGAGTCAATGATCTTATTGAATATATTTATAGGATCTTTGGAATGGCAGGCTCCGAAGAGGTGGTATCTGAGATAGGAATCGGGTACTGCTGGAGTAAGAAGGCACAGGATGAACAAGTCTGCTTGAGAAGATAATTGTACAGGGAAAAGCACACTGCGTCTGTGAGATAGGAGAGGATGAGAGGCCGAATAAGGCAGAGAGTGGAAGCGAGCAGAGGGTAGTGCATGTCACACTGTCTTACACACATTTGTGGCAGCACTAAGATATGTGGTGGTTGTAAGATTTGTTTTGAAGTCCTGAAAGACATTCTGAAAGCAATTTTACACTCAGTGTCTTTTAAACTCCCGATGCAGCTGGCTATGTTGGAAATTATGGTTCAGACACCCAAAGACTCTTGTCTTTTGTTGCTATATTTTTCCAACCCAATTACCAGGTAAAAGAAATCTCAACTCAATCAGTAACAATACAAGCTATGAGCCTAGATTGGGCAGATCTCCCACTACACTACTCTATTCCCATCTATATTATCCCATATCACTTGCGGTTTCTCTAGGCCAGGAGCTTCTCTATGCTCCATAGCTCCTCCCCCATCCTTTTCTCCAACCCCCCACCCCCAACTCTCAGCTCCTCCTCCTTCCTCCTGCCCAGTCATTGGCTCTAGCTTTTATTTGAAAAGTTAAGGTGGGGAAAAGGTTCACAAGGCACTTGTATACATGATTAACATCTCATCTCTAGCCCCTCCCAGGAGTGGAACTGGCATCAAAATACAAGCCCAGGGCTATCCACAACAGTCTTTCCTCTCAACTATTTGCCAGTTGCCAGGACTAGTAGTTAAGGTCAAACTCTGGAAGACACCACACATCTTGGTTGTAAGGAAGCAGACTAGATCTGAGTGAGCTTGGAAACATCTCTCCTTTTGTTTTAACAGTCACAGTATGGAAGTCCTGAGCAGGCTGCAGAGGGGAACGGCATTCTGCATCTTCCCCAGCTATGAACTCTATGAAACAGAAGGCTAGTCTGTTAGGCAAGATAAGAAAAATAATGAGAATTTTGAGGAGGAAGCAAAGGCTGGAAATTCAAAGGAAGTCATTACTGTGCTGTGTCGTGGGACATGCTTACTGCGGTTCTCTTGTGGGTTTCTCTGTCCATCTAGGAAGGACAGTTTAAATGGGAATGAATAATTAGTAGGAGACAGGATTCCATTAACCTATGCTACAGGGTCTCTGCATCTTAGCTGAGAGGAGGAGAGTCTGCTTCGTGAAAAGAACGGTTAGAATGATTCATTCTGATGATGGAACGGAGACGGAAACTACTTCTACTTCTTTGAAAGGTTTTAATTTCATTATCAGTTGCAGATTCCCAACAGAAAATTTTACACACACACACACACACACACACACACACACACACACACACACACCTTTGCTAAGTTTTGTAATGTTCTATCTTTATGATATTTTCAAAATCAAAACAAAACAAAAATATCAAATAATATATATTTTGTAACATAAAACTAGCTTGTCTAAATATATAAAAACAAGTCGTATATATATATCTCTATATATACATAGATATATGTATTTCTACACATACATACATATGGCTCGTATATATATATATCAATATATATACATAGATATATGTATTTCTACACATACATACATATGGCTAAGAAAATACGACTTTTAGTTACCTCCTGTTTTCAGTTTTCACATTTACATTATATGTCACAAGATTAAGATTTAAGGACATTTGTTCATAGCCCAGAAAATTGCAGAAAGAAAGCACAGTTTGCAAAGAAATACTGTAGTGATCCCTCTAAAGATAATGCATTATGTAGGTGTTATTGTAATTTTAGAAAGTTGTTGGAAATATTGAACCAGGTCTTATTTTATTAGCATTATCACTTCATAATTACTTTCATACAGAGCATTCATTTGCTTATCTGTATTTTGTTGTTTTGTTGCTGCTAAGACCTATTAAAATCTAGTTTGGAAAGTAAGATTATTTTACCTTGCCCAGGACTACTTATTCTTCATTCATTTTTGTTATTTTCTTGTACTATCAATAAAAGACCAGATTTATCTCTGCTGCATAGTTAACCTAGGTGTGAACTAACTTTTGTAAATGTTATGGCAAATGCAGAGCTTGAAGCTCAATGATAGGAGGTTGCCCTGCCTGCTCAAAGATGCACACCTGTAAGCACAGTTGGGATCCAGAAGTGTGGTTGTAGTGACGTATTTCAGAGTTAGAAGCGAGGTCTGCAGTTGGGTCAGAGCTTCTGCCTGTTCAGTTTCAGGATCCGGTTTCATAATTTCGCAATTACGCATGTTGCCTCCAATTGCAGAGTTTGTGTCTTAGAACCCAAGAACTTAAGTTTGATTCGCGAACACAAGACATTCCAATGAATTAGACACGTCTCATAAACCTCTTACGCTATAACCGTTTTATGAAGCTGCTCTGGTAAAATATGAGGTTTTTTAATTGGATATTTTCTTTATTTACATTTCAAATGTTATCCCCTTTCCCGGTTTCCCCTCCGTAAACCCCCTATCCCATCCCCCTCCCCCTGCTCACCCACTCACCCACTCCCTCTTCCCTGTCCTGGCGTTCCCCTATATTAGGGCATTGAGGCTTCTCAGGACCAAGGGCCTCTCCTCCCTTTGATGTACACTAAGGCCATCCTCTGCTGCATATGCAGCTGGAGCCATTGTTCCCTCCATATGTACTCTTTGGTTGGTGGTTAGGTCCCTGGGAGCTCTGGGCCGGGGCTGGGGGGTACTGGTTAGTTCATATTCTTGTTCCTCCTATGGGGCTGCAAGCTCCTTCAGCTCCTTGGGTTCTTTCCCTAGTTCCTCCATTGGGGATCCTGTGCTCAGTTCAATGGTTGGCTGAGAGCATCCACCTCTGAAAATATGCTTTTTTATCCTTTACTTTACATACATCCTAAACTTCAAGGCATTTAGAAGGAAAAGGATGTAGTGGTCCAGTGCTGTGAGACCATTATTAATTTCACAAACAAGTGCATAATAAAAACTCAATGAATCTAAGCAAGTGAGCCATTCATGACCATCTCGTGCTTTATGAACTAGAAGCAACACATGGCTTTCTGCTTTGAAGCATCCTTCTCCATTTGTGTTTCTGTCTTTTTTTTTCTTTATTGAGACAAGGAATTGCAGGCCTGAAGGAGAAAGCGTGTTTCTTTTTATCAAAGGAATGACTCTGAGGTTCTCCTTTCCATTTCTGCCTTTGATCTTTTGCAGAACTTGTGAAGGCTGTCTAAATCACTCCTGGCTTTACTACTAATTGGTACCTTTTTGGCTGCCTTCATGTCAAGGGCAAAGATGAAATGGCTTTGGGGACCTACACTTCGTTCTGTCCTGAGCATGGCTGTTTAGGTCTAGCTTGGATTGACAGGATAGAGTTGTGAAGACACAGCTCCGATTTCTAAACTTGGTCAACAAAACCACACCTGTGTTACCAAACCTTATAAATGATGTGGTAAAAGGATGAACAAAAATCAAAGTTCTGATCATGGAACTTTGGGAAAACTGCTCTGGGAAGTTCTCGAGAGTGATTTTGACCTGAATGAGCAAAAGAGGAGGGTTCCTTGAGTAAATCGAGGCAGGTTGGTGGACATTCAAGGAAGAATTGCTTCCATTGTCTGGTTTGATATTTGGAGACTAGAGGGAAGAAACTATTCAATGAACCTTCAAAAGTAGATATAAAGAAGGCTTCAAGGACAGGTGCTAGGCCATAAAGACATATGCTTAACATCAGGCGAAGGTAAGATACTGGTGCATGGGTGCTTCCAGACTGAAATGTTCTCTCCGGGGCTGGAAAGATGGATCAGTGGTTAAAAGTGCATGCTACTCTGGCGGAGGACACTACATACATTCCTGGCACCCATGTCAGGTGACTGGCAATCACCAGCAGCTCTAGCTTGAAAAGGGATCTGGCTTGGGCAGCGGTACTCGTGTATAGACAAACACACATAGGCATAAACATAATGAAAAGTAAATCTTAAAATATCCCTCTTTGGGGAGACGTCTCATAAGATTCAGGAAGAGCTGCAAGCTTGTCATACTCAGAGAATTCAGAAAATAATAAGACTCACAGAGCCCTCACAAGGTAAGACTAAGCAGGGATCGGTTGCCAGGGTAAAGGAGATCCTTCAGTTTAGCAGTCTGTAAGTTAGGCAAGGAACTCCAGTGATTACACTTTCGTAAGTTATCCTTCCTTCTGCGATGAGCTCTTCAGTTGCACACTTTGCCATAGAGTGCACCTGTCAGCCACACTTCACTTAATGAAATCCCTGGTTCATTGAGCTATATTTGGCTGGAATACTTTCTTGGGTCTGCCATCAGTGCCTTATCTAGGCTGAGTAACGGCGGTTGATGTCTCGCCAGGAGAATCCCCACAATGCAATTGGCACGGAACTGACGGAAGCAGAGATGAGTTGGACTTGAGTAATTGCATAATTCCTGTAACATGACATGGAACTGAGGAGGAGACAACACCTGGGAAGGCAAAACTGACATGGCTGCCTGTCTGTCCCTGTGTGGCCTGGCACCTTGTGTCTCTGTGCTATAGTGGCAGTTGAACACTCCCTTTAACGATGATGAGACTTGAAAACCGAGGCGAGTCATTTGATGTTGGAGAATCTTTGATGGGAATCCCAGGATGATCCTTCTCCTTCCCATGTGTGATGGACGCTCTTTTGTCATGTTGACACCATTTGGTGTTGCCATGGAAACAGTCCTTGAGTTTGTGAGGAAGATTCTGGATGAGATTAATTGAGGCAGACTCACCTATCACCTGAGCTCCACCATTATGCAGACTTGTGTACCAGATTGAATATAAAAGAATCTATCATCATTGTCATCTTTCCGTTCTTCCTGACTACCTGCTTTAAGCTCTTGCCACCGTGATGGACTGTGCCCTCAAACTGTGAGCCAGAACAAACAGGATCGAATCAAACAGTTCTATTCTAGGTACTTTGTTATGCTGGTTTTGTCAAGTATCTTGTCCCTAAAACACGAGAGTTAGGATAGTATCTTAGTTAAGCGTTCATTTTCTGTAATGAAACACTGTGACCATAAGGATCCTGGGAAGGAAAGGATTTATTTCATCTGATAGTTTGTGGTCCTTCATTCAGTAGAACAAGGAAGGCGGAGGCAAGAACTGAAACAGAACTGGATTGCTTGTTTTTTTTTTTTTTTTTTTTTTTTTTTTTTTTTTTTTTTAAATAGCACCTAGGACTACTAACCCAGGGTGGTACCCACCCAAACCGATCTGTGCCTCCCTCTCCCATCAATCATTAATCAAGGAAAAATACTATATACTTGCTCACAAGTCAATCTATTAAGGGCATTCTCTCAGTTGAGGTTCTCTTCTTTCAGAGGAGTCTAGCTTGTGTCAAGCTGACACGAGACTAGGTAGTACAGACAGAACCTCCTTGATGAGTTGGAGCCTCCCATGTGAATCTGAGATGCACAGGTTACAGACTGAAGAATATATATCTAGGCCTGAAAGTAGTACATATGCTATAGTATTGTGATTAGGCTCTGGATAGGAGTAGTTGTAACCGAGACTCAGTTATTCAGAAAGAACTTGTACTTGTAAGATCCTAGGGGGAAAATGAACAAAAAACCAATCTGACATTGTGTCGTGGGGAGGGGGCTTAGAGCGCAAACAGAAAGTCACTCATATGAGGACAGGGAAATACTGGGTCCCCCATTTCACTCCTGTAGGATAAGACAATCTCCTAAGTAGTAACTACCCAAGGTGTTTCTATGGAGATGATGACTGATGTTCCCTGTGAACGAAGAGCATCCAGGTCATCAGAGGAGCCAACTTTCGGCGACCTCTGCAGATCTGGGAATGCAAGACCTGGGGCCTGAGGACCCAAGAGAATGGGGTAGATCATAGTATGCAGCTGTAGACAACCTGACCTCCAATTATGTGACCTTTAATACACGAATTTAACAAAGAAAGCAATGATTCAAGGAAGGTTGTCCCGGTTCAGAAAAACATGGAAATAAACTCCAGTAAGTGCATACTGAACATCCACAGAGCAGCCCGTTCACAGAACTTTCTCAGGACAGAACAATTAAAATAGAATTGCCCAGCACATGCTATAGTTTATATCTGGGAAGGCATAAAAATGAGGCAGAAGGCACGTCCAGATTCAGGGTACATTGACCAGCGTACCTTCAGTCCAATAGCTCTGCTCTGCTCTGACAGCCAACAAAAATAAACATGTCTTATAAATTGATTGTAAGTGTTTGTCACAGGAGCCATGAAATCATGTCCAAGAACAATCCAGGGAACAAAATGCAGCTGAGGTAAAAGGCCCTTGGATTTTGTTCCTGAGCCTCCCTCACAGTTCCTGTAGGCATTGTTCTTTTAACCTTGTACAGACAAGAGGCTCCATGCAGAATTACACATTTGTTGTTGCTTCACTAATGTGTAAAACACTGAGGCTTCAGTGGATTCTAGAGTTGAATGTACCTTACTTTTACACTGTAATTCCTCTAAACACTGGGGGCAATGGGCAGCAGATGTGGGGATATAAAATCTGTGGGGATATAATATCTCTATATATGGTATATCTATATCTAATAATATATATCTGTCTAATAATCTCTATCTCTATCTCTACCTCTACCTCTACCTCTACCTCTATCTCTATCTCTTTACTTTGAGTGTATTCTTGTTCATTTCTACCCTGAAAGAGAGAATACTTGTGTTAAAGATACTGCTAGGACATACCCTGAAAACTATCAGTGGAAATTTTGGCAGAAAGTGTGAACTATAAAGTAAGTATCTTGTGGCTGGGTGAGGTAAGAGGCTATAAAGTTGCATCCCCTGGGTAGAGCTGTAAATATAAACAGTATAGATCATCTGGGGCCTATGACAAAATTACAGAAATCAAAAGATCAGAAGGATTATCTACCCAGGCCAAAGCCCTTTCAGTGATCTGGCATGGTCTATGAGGGAGACAGATGGCTTCTGGAGAGCTAAATAAAGTTTGCCTTACTCATGTCTCTGTACTTTACGATGTTGTTTTGAAAAATTAGTGTTCAAGTAACAGGCTCTTTGTTTTTGCTATCTGTCTGTCTGTCTGTCTGTCTGTCTGTCTGTCTGTCTGTCTGTCTGTCTGTCTGTCTATCTATCTATCTATCTATCTATCTATCTATCTATCTATCTATCTATCTATCTATCTATCTATCTATCTAGTAGACAGGGTTTCTCAGTGTAGCCCCACCTGTCCTGGCACTCATTCTGTAAACCAGGCTGACCTTGAATTCGCAGAGATCTGCCTGCCTCTACCTCCTTAGTGCTGGGATAAAAGGCATACACCACCACTGCCTGGCTGTGATGGACTCTTTATATCCTACATTTTACCCTGTTAGCATTTTTCTTTAGGGTAAGCCCTTAGCTACTATATCCCATACCAATTTTCATTCTCTGGAACTGCCATCAGTGGACTGACACATAGAGTACATCTTCAAAGTTACCTTCACACCTTGTCCTATTTGTCAGGGGAGGATGGCCTTGGGCTTTGCTTTGTTACCCTGCCCACTATCTGTAAAAGAGGGTGATTACATATTTGATATAATGCTAACCTGTTTCACAGGTTTAGAAAAAAAATCTAAAAAGATTTAGACATACAAGTCCACTTAAAGGAATAAGGATGGAAAATCATTCCTGACAAGGTACAAGGGCCAGGTATAACTATAAATTTTCTGGAAGTATCATGGTTGCGTGTGATGAATACAGTATTTGAAAAGTTTATTGAGAAAATCCTACAACATCCTATGCTTAAAAGTTTAAGAGAAGTAGATTTTCTCCTTTTGGTTTCTAGAGCATGAGAGAATTTTCATACCCACTTTGCCAATTTGCTTGTCCTTTGTATAATTTGGTAAAAATGGGTGCTTGTAGAGTTGATGATTGGAATAAAATACATCAAGAAGATTTTGATCAGGCTAAGATCCTCATAGGATAGTTGTGTGCTGCAATATCCCAATGTCCTTTTTTCTTAAAAGTGACTAGAAGTGACTATAGTTGGGTCTTATGATGAAAATTATCTGATTAAATAGTTTCAGTATGATTTTGGTCTTAGTGATGGAAATGGGAAGAAGCTTGGTGTACAGTGTCAGAACAGTAATGGCTTGTACAACATTGCAACAGACAGAATCCAACATCCTTAATAGTGAGAACAGTTTATCCAATAAAGGACTGGATTAAATGCCTTTGGCTTGGGTTTTTTTTTCGGGGAGAGTACAGAATCAACTCTATTCAGGTGATATACCTATTCACAGAAATGTGGTGTGGTGCCAGCAAACCCTGTCACTAATGTCATGAAGACCACTGCCTTTTAAGTCATCAAATCTTATCCATCAACTGAACAAAAACTACAACCAATAATATGCTGGAAGGGATAGCTTCTACCCCTGTAGATGTCTGGTACATAGATAATAAGTAGAGGCACCAAACAAGTGGATAGTTGTAGTGACACAATTGAACACACTCCATATGGCTGGAGAAAGAAATTGTTGCCAATGGACTGAATTAAGACCAATATGGAGAATAGTGCCCAAGAGAATTAGTCTTTGACAATCTGTGCTGACAGTTGGTCCATATTCAGAGGTCAGCCCACGGGGATAGGCCAGTAGGAAAAAGAGAACTGGCAGGTGCTGGGCTGGCTTTTGTGATAACAATATATGTGGAATGAAAAAATATAAGAGCTTACAGCAGAAATCAGAGACCCTAGTAGTTTTCCATGTGTCATCCAGTAGCCTATTTTCTCGCTGTAGGATCTAAGAAGCAGACACTCTTACTACAATATGGTTTATCTACATCTGGATACTCTTGCAGTGTGCATACTGGGTTCATATAAAAAGTCAAACCTCAACAATTCCTCTTTTTTTGTCTAGTTAAAAAGTTTATTATTATCTTTCATAATAACAAACAACGTGCAGTAGGAACAATTATTATTTAATGATTATTAAAATTACTAGGCATGAGTTACATTCAAAAAGCCAAGTCTGTTTATATTTGGCAATTTAGATAAGGTATTTTATCATCTATCCTATCTTAATGAGTTTACAATTCTGTATCTAAATCATTTTCTATTTTAATTTGTGTTAACATTCTAAAAACATTTTTTCAGACTTAGAACATATTCAGACCTTCTTTCAGACTTTTTTTAATATTCAGATATTATTTTTAATTTTGTAATTTTGTAATAGAGTCTCATGGAATTCAAACTGGCCTTCAACTCGATATATAGCTTTCATTTTGATCCTACGGTTTCTACTTCTTGTTGAGATTACAGGTATGCACCACAGTGACTGGTTTATGTGGTCCTAGAGATTTGAACATTTCTATACATGATAAGCTACCAACTGAATTACATTCCTAGCACTAGTGGAGGTAATTTTAAAAAGATTTGCCCTCTTTTTTTCAAGTTTAAGACTTTTACACTATTTTTTTCTGAGTCTCTTTCTGTAAGGATATTTTAGGTCTAAAAGGAGTAAGATGAAATCTGACATGTTAATTTGAATATTAGAAAAAGCATTTCTTAAATTTACGTACCTAAGTTATTGTGTTAATTACTGAATTGGGTAATTCATGCAATTTATCAATTTATTCTTCTTATATAACTGAGAAGAATAATCCTTTTATGTTTTTAAGGGTTAGATGGGCTCTGAAGTGTGTTATTCAGAGACTTAGCAAAAGTTGTGCTTTCCTATCACTGGATAGCAACAGGGCAAAACCAGAAGATTATAACATGTATTAGTTACTTCCCTGGGACAAGCAGAAGTGACTTAAAAGGGAGATTTATTTTGTTTTACAGTTTCAGAGGGTTCAGTCCATGAAGGTATAGAAGGCAAGGTAACTGAAGTGAGCAAGGTCAAGCTGGAAATATTCACAGTGTGCCAACCAGGAAGCTGAGAACTTGAGTCAGAACCAGAAGCAGTTATTGGTGATCAGCATCCATTTTTAGCAATTGATTTCTTCTATGTAGGCCACATGTGTCAAAGGTCTTGCAGTGTGGTAAACAGTACCAGCTGCAGGCTATGCATGCAAGTACAGGAACCTATGGAAGGCATTTCAGGTCCAAACTCAAAGGTAATAATTTTGTCTTGGTTTTAGCTACTGAGTTTACAGTAAAAACCATGAAAAACACATGTCACCGCTATAAGGGGAGCTAAGGTCCTCGTAAGTGTCACTGAATGATGACATCTTCCATCTTTCCCTTTGCTTCTCCACATGTGTGCTAGCAGAAGTTTCAACGCTCACTAGAATGAGAGCAATGCAACATGGCCAGTCTATGGTTGTCCAAATTCTTCCATCTATAATATCTAATTTGACACAACACAAATTGCTGTAATGCAAATTAGACAGCAGCAAATATCCTACAAGCTACCATTTCCTTCCACACCGAGGAACATAAGTGGTTTTAGTGAACGTTGGAGAAAGTGATATTGCAGCAATCAAGGGCTATAAAAAATCAAGTATTAGCGGATGCCTACGGGGCTGTATGGTTTAACAAAGGAATGTGGTCAGAAGTCTGAAGATTTATGACAGATTAAAAGCTTCTGTAAATTGTCAGCCATGCTGAATGGGTTCTATGATCAGGGCTTGGTACTAAAACATAGAGAAATGAAGACTTGTGTAGAGTGATTAGTAGATAAAGAGCAATTCACAATTGTACTCAGGCTTTACTTGGGTACAGGCATATATGGAAGGTACAACTTATAAAGTCTTTATCAGATGGCCACTAGTATTCACATACAATGCTTGATCAACTTGTTAGTATACAATTAGTTTAAAGTAAAATGTGATACTCTTGTCACATTTGGTTTAGGTTCAATGAATCATTATGTCTAGAAGGTCACAAGCTCATCATTTGTCTGATTTTAATGCTATATATAACCGACTTTACACATTTTCTATTGCCTTGCAGGGTTAAGGTCTTATTTTAGGCAACTTCATGTGTGTAGGCAAAGGCTTAGCACAATAACCATTTGTCATTGTCAGTGCATGACAAATAGATCTACAGAGGATATGGTGGTACACACCTGTAATTACAGTACTCAGAATGCTGAGAGAGGAGCTAACTTTGGCTACAAGCAAGACCCTGTCTCACCAAATGCTACCTTTAGCGGAAAGGTCATCAGCAATATCACCTTGTCCCTACAACAGTGCTCTGACGCAAGATATGCTGGTGCAAAATTGGCACAAATGTTATGGGAGTCACTAAGAACTTTTTGATTGCATTTAAGACCTACTTCATGGTATGAAACATACAATGCTACTGTGGTCACGAACTTGAAATTAGATAGGTCATTGTCCCATGGAAAACATAATACTATTATTCTGCTAAAGAACATTACAATAGAGTGACACACAATGATGTATTGTTATACCCAGAATTCAGTGCATAGCTCAACCACCAACAGAAAAGCCTTGTCTTGCTTTTTGGCAATTAACGCGAAGACCCACAAATGGACAATATGCAGAGAGTAAATGACTTTGGAGTCCTTTGTCCTAAATGGATGCCTTTATCAAATCCCCCTTTCAGGGCTCAGGAATCTATGCAGAAAAAGAGGTGGAAAGATTATAAGAGACAGAGACGGTGTATGATCACAAGGAAACAGTGTCTTCCAAACATTACAGGAGCAACGCACATACAGAGTATGTAGCCACAGGCACAAGACCCCTACAAATGAAGGTCAGATCAAATATCAGCACAGATAATGGGAAATGGAATTAAATCCCCATGCTGAATCAAGAAGCTATTGCTATTTGCAATTGATACCTTTGAGAAAGTGAAAATCAGTTTTTTTTTCCAATGGAGGGTCACTAGATATGCCAACCACATTCCCAGGCAGGCTTCATGTCCAGAAGTAGTTGGCCAACACAAAATGAACTCTTATTTTTCTTACAGGGGCCAGGAGGTGTTTCACATTATTTTTGATTTTATTTTGAGAGAGAGCATGGAATTTGGTATGTAGAGAGATAGAGAGGATGCAGGAAAAGAAATCATGATCAAAATATATTGAATAGTTAAAAAAATCTCTCACATACTACATCCCAGGGATATCAACAAAATTGGCACAAGTTATGATAAGACTAAGCATATACCCTCATATCAATACTGGGTGAGGCAACTCAGCAGGAGGAAAAGGATCCCAAAAGCAGGCAAAAAAGTCAGAGATACCCCTACTCCCACTATTAGGAATCCCACAAGAAGACCAAGCTACACAACCATAACAGATGTAGAGGACCTAGGGCAGACCCATAGAGGGCCTGTGATTGTTGCTTTAGTCTTTGAGTCCTTGTGGAACATTTGAAGAATGAAAAGTATTATTTTAAAAAATCATAAGTGGGTGTCTTAGGGTTTTACTGCTGTGAACAGACACCATGACTAAGACAACTCTTATAAAGAACAATATTTAATTGGGGCTGGTTTACAGGTTCAGAGATTCAGTCCATTATCATCAGGGCAGGAGCATGGCAGCATCCAGGCAGGCATGGTGCAGGAGGAGCTGAGAGTTCTACATTTTCATCCAAAGACTGCTAGCAGAAGACTGGTTTCCAGGCAGCTAGGATGAGGGTCTTAAGCCCAGGTCCACAGTGACATACCTACTCTAACAAGGCCACACCTACTTCAATAGGGCCACACCTTCTAATAGTACCACTCCCTGGGGTGAGCATATACAAACTGTCAGAGGGGTGGTTAGCGAAATACATATTACATGAAAGCAGAAGTAAGGACCACTTGTTGAGAGAAAAGGGATCAACAAGAGAGGAATTTTGGAAAGAGCATTGGGAGAGGTAGATGAATAACAATGTACACCGGCAAATATGTATAACTTTGCCACAATAAAACACATTACTTTGCATATTTACAAACTTATAAAAGTGCCTAGCAAATATAGAAAGGTGAAAGTATGAGAAATTTAAAAACTGGATATACCCTGACATCCAGATACAATACTATAAACGCTTAGAGACAGCCAATTCTGATTCTTTCAGCACATACATTTGCATGTACTTTTCTGTATGTGCATACATCCACACACATAACTACATGTTTATAAATAAAGACATGACACCAATACAGCTTACCRCTATTGTGTCATAAACATTTCTGCCATGTGATTAATTCTAACAGTGATTTTTTTGTAGTTGCATATTCAATTACATTGATCTTCTGTAGTATAATGAAGCTGCAATTTTAGCAAATAGGTTATTTTAAATTTCTATCTTCACAAGTAATTGTGCCAAACCATGAGGAGAATATGTATTCATGTACATTTAAGTAAATATCCTAATATTCAGCGAATGGTATAAAGGCTGGATGTGTACATGAAGTCTACTGATCACTAGTATGTGTCTGTTTCTTTGTGTAGATGTCAGTCCTAACCAAGACTAAGTAATCTATTTGGCACTCAGAGATAAAGAATATTATTCTCTGGCTTTGGCTTTATCAACGTTTTCTGGCATTGGTAATTCATTTCCAAATACAATCTCTTAATGAACTGAATTTGGGTGTTTGTAGACTTATGTCTTATTCCACTTAAATTTAGATTATTTCTGTGAAAACAATAGAAAGAAACAAAGGATAAAGTATGTGACTTTTAGCATTAGGGCATAAGAAGCTGTGTGGTTTATTTTGTTTTATTCTTGCATGTGCACCATTGAGAAGTCAATAAAAATGTTGAAAAAACTCAACTAAATTGAGAATGTCATATTCCATGGAAACCAAAAGATACAGAGGACATAACAAATGTTGATTTCTTTTATATAGAGATGCCCGGGTGTGCTTAAGCATCTGCAGCAGCTGTAGCAGCCCCTTACACTCCAGCTGAAATGTCACATCAGTGAAGGAAGAGGCTCTCTGGCACAATAGTTTATGGAGCCTACAGATGATTCCATTCCCTGCATTATTTAAAACTGTGTTAAAGCACAAGAGACTCTAAGACAAAACCATTCAACAAGGCTCAATAAACCTTCAGAATTATAAGACTTTTTTTCCCTTCTGAAGTGGAAACTTCTGGTTTTCTTTGGAAYGTCAGTTATGTCAAATAATATTTTCCTGGGGCACACAGGTGAAAGGATGTTTTGCTCTAGCAGACACAGGAAAGAACACATGATGAAGGAGTATAAATATGACCTACAGACAGTGGGAGCTGGAGCCTTGCTGTGCTTTGCCAATGACACACATGTGCTGGTTTGCCTTACATCGCACTGCTGAGCTCCACTATTGGTGATGCCATAGGGAGAAACTTGCCAAAGAACTGCTCAAGAGGTTCCTGTGGCTTCTTGCTGCTTCTGCAGCCTCAGACTGGTTGGAGAGCCTTGTGATTCCTTCAGGATTGAACTTCAGCTGCTGGTTCATGTGTGGTGTTTGCTATGGGACTGAAGTGCTAATATCCTGACAATGAAGACTGGACTTGTCCCCAGTGAACTGATTCTAAACAGGTCTACTTCTCCTGTGTCCTAATAACTTTCTCTTTCACTACCTCTGGTGGGTGGTGGGCTAGAGGAGAGGTTGAATGCTTATTAAAGTGGGTTGAGATCCTTCACTAACTTTTAGGGTTATCTGTCATGCATTATTCGATGAAAAGCAAAGCAAAACAAAACAACAGGCATGCATTTGATGGGMGWKT
>BDUI01003083.1:64176-75360 GCA_002335545.1 Apodemus speciosus | reverse complement strand
GGCCTGGGGCAGCACTGCAGCGAAGCAGTCAGCAGTCGTATAGAAACCCCAGGCCCTTGCAAGTAAAAGTCAGCTCTCGGTCACCTCCTCATTGTGTTCCTGTTCCCAAGACCTCTACCCTCCCCGACCCTCGCTGTCACTTTGGTAATTTCTCCCTTTACTTCTCAAAGTTTGCAGTTAAACCTTCCGTGCAATGGCTCATTTTGGAATAGGTCTGATCAAGAGTCGCCACGATAGAGAAATATAGGCCTGGCCTCCCTCCTTTATTGAGACACATTAACAAAAGCCACAGCACCAGAAACGGGAAATGCATASGATGTGAAAGACAGATATAGCATCTTATAGACTTGAGGGTGCCAGCRTCATCCACAATCCCATGGTGCTTTTCATCCCAGTCCTTGTGCTTGTTGGGAAGGGCCCCCTGGCCTTTTGCTCCTCCTTCCTGCCACAGATAGTGAACCTGAACCTCAGAAGAGAAAAATGTTCTGCAGAAGGATATGGTTGGGACATGACAGGCATCCACAGAAATCCMTTGTTCAGGACTCATCCCTAACCCCTTGTGGTCCATAGGCCTCTGATTCTGGCTTTGGCTTGTGCTGTTCATGCACGTTGAAGCTGCTGCATCTCAGATCCTCTTTCACTTCTGTGATTCAGGTGCTGAGATCTGCAAATTCCATTTCTGGGGGTATCTTGATGGTCACACTGGCAGCCAGAGACGGTTGGTACTCACCTCCAGCTCCTCTCCGCACCCCTGGACAAGCTGTCCCCCTGCTCTGAGACCCATATTCTAGTCATATGATTCTTCCTCTTTCTGAGGCCTAACTGTTGCCCAGCTGTGAACTTCCTGTGCAGGGCATTTCTCTGGCAGCCTCTCCACTTCCTTCTCTTCTCTTGTTCTGGCTGGTGGTCGCATCCTCCCAAAGTTACTCTCACACGGCTTTCTGAGCGTAACTGTGCAACACATTCCTTGCCTTAAGTGCCTTTTATTTGAAACAACCAACACAGCTTCTCATCTCTAAACTCAGCTTCAATCAATACAATGCTTACAGACTTTGCTAGCTCTTCTAGCCTATTCCTTATGAGTATCCACAACACCATGAAATAGGTGAGTTCTGAAAAACAAGGTGAGCGGTTGACCTACATTCACTAGGTAGCTACTCAGGATCCGTTTGGGTTCTGAAGCATACTGAGAGGTTGCCGGGACTACCGGGAGTTTGAAATCTTGCAGGGAGGGTGGGTGATAAGAGCTCTGGTGATGCGGGACACTGGGAGGACTGCAGTGAGGTCTTGGCTCTGAAATGATGAGGTGACAGAATGCTATGATGTGCTTAGGTAGTCAGATGCCACCGAAACCTGAGAATCAAGCAGGATTGAGTTTGTCCAACAAGTTTGTGGGTTGTGGGAGGCTGTTAAAGGAGACACTGAGGGCAGAGATGATAGATAAGAAAACATGTGACGGCCTGTCCAGGTGGAGTTGTTATCTTCCCCCAGGTATGTACACTGAAGTCCTCACCCCCAATCAGAATGTGACCTTATTTGTAAATAAGGTTGTGGCATTTGTGAGGTTTTGTGTGTGTGTGTGTGTGTGTGTGTGTGTGTGTGTGTGTGTGTTTAAATGAGAGCATGGTAGAACAAACATGATGTTTCTCATCTAATAGAACAAGTGTCCTTAGACAGGGGACAGATTTGGAGACAGATAAGTACACTAAAGCAGAGGGTCACACAGGTAGGAGGTCAAGACTGAAAGGATGTGTCTTTATTCCAAGGAATACCAAATGCTGCCAACAAGCCCAGGGAGCCAGGAGGAAAATCCATTGAGCAAGTTAGGCTCTTGTCCTTGGCCCTTAGAACCAGTTAGTCCTCAGGACAGCATTGATTTCAGAGTCAGACTGCGAGATAAGACACTTTCTCACTGGAAGCAGAGTTTCTGGTTCTCTGTCGAGGCATCACAGATACAAAACAACAAAACAGCATAAGGAATAATGGTGAGGCAGGCCCCACGGCTCACTAGCTACAGTTTCCATTCAGCCAGGATCTTGGCTTATACGCATTAGCTCATTTACCCATGACCACTAGAAGATGCACACGCTACCTAGCATCTAAAATAAAGAGAGTGAATCTGGGAATCTTGATGAGTTGGCTAAAGTTACTCATTTCATATATGATGATAAGATTGGGCTTTCAATTTAGGGTTTAGAGGTACCCACTGACAACACCATTACCCCATGGATATAGTCACTTTTTTTTTTAAATTGCGAGAGTAATACCTATATTTAGAAACTTTGAGAGATTCAGGTTACTTAAATTCTAATTTATAAATAAATTATTCATTACTGTAAAAGATGAATTTATAAATGATAAATAAAATAAAAAAGAATTTATAAATTATAAATGTACTCTCTTTTTGTATTGATTTATATGGAATTTGACACACGGATAATGTCACCACCATGAGCTGAGAACCATCATCCTTGGAGGCTTTTAAGGAGAGGTACATTTTTTTTTATTTTAGTTTAGAGAATGGGCTGGACAAAAGGATGAGTGGACACTTTGTTGCTGGGAGCCATTTCTTTTAGAGACTTTCAATAAGGAAACAAGGGTCAACTACAAACGATTAAAGTTTCACCTGAGATCCTTTAATAAAGACTCTAAGAGAAATCCCCAATTAAGTGGTGTGCTGTCAATAAGAATGAAGCTCTGGCTAACCTCTCAGTTAGGCTTAGCATGATCGGCAAATTCAACTGAATTGCGAGCATTAAGTAATTGTGAGCCCGTGTATGAACTTGGAGGTTCAGTCTCTGCGAGCCACAGCTTGGTCTTCATGTAGGTCCTGGACAAATGGTTTGGGGGTTAACCCAGAAGCTGTCGCCTGTACGCGGTGTATGTTACTCTAGCATGGCTGCCTTGTCTGGCCTCAGAGGGAGAGGATGTGCCTAGCCTCACAGAGACTTGATAAGACAGAGTGGAGGGATACTCAGAGTGACCCACACCCACTCCGAGGAAAAGGGGATGGGGGAAAGACTGTGGGAGGGAGTGACTGGGAGGAGGACAGTAAGCAGGATGTAAAGTGAATTGGTAAAGTAATAATAATAATAATAATAATAATAATAATAATAATAAGTAGTAGTAGTAGTAGTAGTAGTAGTAGTAGTAGTAGTAGTAGTTTAAAAACAAACAAAAAAGTAATGAGCCTAAGGCATGAAATCAGATCTATGTCTACAGCAGTGGAAAGTGATCAAAGCTTCCACGTCTAAACCTGAGAAATGTCCATCACTCTCCATAGTCACTCACTTACCGTGGGTCTTCCTGAGTATTTAGTGCCTGTGAATACTAAATAGTAGTCAAATCCCACGTGTTCTGGGCATTCTCATTCCCCAGGCCTTCTTCATCTTCTTTTTATTTCTTCCCTAAAGGCTCTCTTCAGTAGATTTTCTCAAGGACCCTAAGCGCAATGTGGTGGTCGTCTGAAGACTCTCACCTGACAACCAGTCTCTAAATTTTCTTCACAGGCACTTCTAAAACATTTTACTTCTTGTTCACACATTCAGTATCCCCCAAACTCCATGAAGGCAAGACTTTTGGCAAATACTTAGTTAAGGAAATTAAGAGCCATGCAGGTGAGGATGTTTGCTGCAGGTCCCAGACTTGGTCAGTGGCTAGGGCCAAATGGTACCAAATCCCCTTCACCCATCATAGACTTCTTTTTCCTGCATCAGGCCAGCTTGTAACTGTCCGAGTCTATCATAGAAGAGTGGGTTAGGGTAGACTTCAGAAACCACAACGCTGGATTTCCATGTGAACTGTAACCTTTGCATAAGTTGCCTCACTTCTCTAAACACGTTATATTCAGAGAATATGCAATTATGTATAATAATAAATTATAAGTCTGGCTCACTTATTAAATAGAGGCAAGACCTTTTAAAATAAAATATAAAAACAAGTGTGACACCTATAAAATAAAAATGAAGCCTTTTTGGTATTATTCCTGTGAGTCTGAAATGATACTGTTCAGCTATATTATTTGCTGTAGGGGAACTCATACAAAGTCAACTCTTTCTAATTAATAGATGTTGCTATTTTTTTTCATGAAAACTTCAGGCACCCTTAAGATATTTCTTGGCTTCAAGAAGTATAGCTCTTCTCTCATTTGAATTTAAACTACGGATGAAAGAGAATGCTAGAAAACAAGAAACTGTATAGTAGGAGAAATGGAAATAGGTCCCTCTGAGGGGAGACTCACACACCAGATTCTCCTCCTCATTAAGACCTAGTTTCTTCATCTATACCATTGACAGAACTCACTTGATCAACCCAATGTGTCTACCCATCAAAGTGTAATGAGTTCCTGCTTGGTAGAAAGGAGATGTTAAAGGAAGGTCATCTGGCAAGGTATCGCTTCCTTTTCTCCTTTGGCAGTAGTGGGCTGGTACGAAGTTCATTTCTTTTACAAATGGATGTCCACTGCAGATCTGCCACATGCCTGCCTCTGTGGGATAGCTTTGTCAACAAGAGTCTCTGCATGTAGTTTGTCTCTGCTTCATGATTTAAATTTATTTTTATTTCATATGTTTGAGTGTGTGTGTATGTGTGTATGTGTGTGTGTGTGTGTCTGTGTGTGTATGTGTTTGTGTTTGTGTGTGTATGTGTGTGTGTTTGTGTGTGTGTGTGTGTGTGTGTGTGTGTGCCTAAGGAGGTAAGAAAAGGATGTTAGATGCCCTGAAGTTAAAGGCATAGATGACTATAAGTTGCCCTATTTGAGTGCTGAGACATGAACCAGGACTTCTGGAAGAGCAGCAAGCTCTCTTAACCACTGAGCAATCTCTCCAGCATGCATCCTTGTTTCTTTCAAGTTTAAGTAAGTGCTCTTTAGATTATCTTCAGAGGCTGTGTTCTTTCCAAAAATCAAAGTGTCAGAAAAGTTAGCTGCTTCTGAAGCTGTCAGAGATAATCTATTCCTTGTCACTCTCCTAGCTTCTGGTGGCTTACTGGACATCCCTTGGTGTTCCTTGGATCCTGGTGTATYACCCTGATCTCCTTCTTCACTTCCACAAAGCATTTTTTCTTGTGTGCGTGACTGGATAAACTTCTCCTTTGTGTCAAGGTTAGACAACTACTGGATATAAATGGCCTTATCCTAGCTTATCACCTGCCAGGTGCTGATTTTTTTAGTAAAGCTATTTTTAAAGGCACAGGGGTTTAGAATGTCAATGTCTCCTTGGGGCAAGACACGATTCAACTCCTGAAAACAATCCTTAGAAACTTAAGCAGTAACCATGAAACTCCCTGATAAGAGATCTAAACATAAACTTTAGTCCTAGCGTCCCATGGAACGAGGCTCCCTGTCCCTGAGTGTCACACGTCCAGGAGAATTGCAAGAGACTCCCTTCACTTCCCATCACAGGCTCATGTTAAGCTTATGGCCAGTCAAAAGGCTCATTTTTTTTTCATGCCAGTTGTCAATATACTTAATCCATCTAATACTTGAGCAGCTGATTTATTGACACGGTATGCCATACAGAGTCCTAAAAGATTATTCTTTGAGAAACTCAGTTTTTTCTATGAGAACTGGAGTCACTATAAATTCTAGATTCATACACAATTATTCACTCACCACTTCTTCATGACTCTATGACCCAGTCACAGTAGAATTGACTGCAAGTGATCAGCCTCATTAGTCTGAATCAAGAGTAGGCGTCTCACCTGCTCCATCCCTGGCATCTCACTGGTAGGGTCTCTTAAGGCTCAGATACTGACTGTTGAACAGATTGGTGATTAAGGTGAGGTAATCAGCCTTGGGCACAAAAATTAAGCTAAAATAGCCTCAATAAATGAAGTATTAAAGTTTTTTTTTGTTTTTGTTTTTTGAGACAGGGTTTCTCTGTGTAGCCCTGGCTGTCCTGGAACTCACTCTGTAGACCAGGCTGGCCTCGAACTCAGAAATCCACCTGCCTCTGCCTCCCAAGTGCTGGGATTACAGGCATGTGCCACCACGCCCGGCTAGTATTAAAGTTTTAAATGAAGAAAAGATCCAAGAGTTTCCAGATAGGGGTGGAAAAATTGACAAGACTCTTCAAAGTGTAAAGTTCAATCCATTCTCTTTAAAATTTGATCACTTTGATCATTGCATAATATTAATTTTAACCTTCAGTTTGTTAGATATATGTTGACAGTATTTATCTCAGCTACAACTCAAAGTTTTCAGATGACTGAGGACTCAGTTCATACTAGTTCTCGCTCTTCTGGGAATCTATTGGTAAAACAGAGAGGATTAGCATCTCGGCAGGAATCAGGATACCTGAGTCTTTCTTCACCTAAATGACCTGACTGCTCATGTGCATTGTTGAATAAATTCTCCAAACTTCCAGTTTCTCTACCTGCAGAATTATTTGGATAGGCCCCCATGACTTCAAGGTACAAATTTATTACAAGATTCTGTGATGATAATCACAGTTCTAGTTGGAGACCAGGGGGGCATCCCTCTGGTTATGGGACAACTCCTGGTTGTGGACAAGTAACTTCTGACCTTAGTTCTGCTGCTGTAACTGAGTAAAACAGACTAGCTAACTGTGGTAGTTTGAATATGATTGGCCCAGGGAGTGACACTATTAGGAGGTGTGGCCTTGTTGGAGTGGGTGTGGTCCTGTTAGAGGAAGTGTGTCACTTTGGGGGGTGGGCTTTGAGACTATCCTAGCTGTCTGGAAGCCAGTGTTCTCCTAGAGACCTTCAGTTCAAGATGTAGAACTATCAACTCCTCCTACACCATGCCTGCCTGGACACTGACATGCTCCTGCTTTGATGATAATAGACTGAACATCTGAACYTGTAAACTAGCCCCAATTAAATTTTGTCCGTTATAAGAGTTGCCATAATCATGGTATCTCTTAGGAAACCCTAACTAAGATGGTAACATACAAATCCCACTCCCATTGGGTTGCGATCATTCTTTCCTCTTCTCTTCTGCAAGCAGAGCCATAGTGCAAGAGCACTTCTCTCTGGGGCAGCTCAGTCTGTTCTATACAGGACAGAAAAGTGACCTTATGAATTTGTTTATTATGAACTCTAGCATATCAGTTATTTACATTGTTTAATAGTAACTCAAAATACCCAAAATTCTTGGCTTCATGGGTTATTATGCAACACCACTCTGTTTTCATCTCTGAATAAAGCTTAGTTTGTTTTAAGATGAAGTCTTTGCAATGGGGTTTCCCGGTATAGTTTTTATTTGATTTAATTTTTGTTAATGTAGAAAGAATACTGCAGCAAACRGTTTCCAGGATGCTGCCAATTGTAGCCTCCTCTTGAGAGCTCTCAAGCTTTTGTGAGTTCTCTGGTGCTATTCTATGTTTACCTGTGCCGAACAGAACATTTCCTGTAATGATTTAACTTTTCATTGTGTAACATTGATTCACACACCTTGAAACCAGCACTCACAGAAGGCATCTAGGGAAACACACACTTACAGGATTCCCAGATCCTGTCTGCACCATCATGCATGCATTTAATCTCACCAGGAATGGCTTATCCTTTTTAGAAGCTGGACTGTCTTCACTTTGCTTACATGAACGCTTACACCAGGTAAACCATGACCAGCCACAGAATTCCACTTATTTCAGAGACCACAGTTTTGTGTGATACTTGTTTAGATAGTAGTCTTTCAGAAGTATAACTTATATGTGTCAGATTCCCTCCAATGGCCTCCTAAAGCATGAAGAAGAAAACATACTCTTAGGGCTCAAAGTTCTGCCCTTTCTGATTTTTAACCCAGTCTTCTGTCTTTCTACTTCTGGTGTATCTCTGGTCACATTGGCTTCCTGGCCCTTTGCAAGGACACCAAGCTTATCTTGCTGTAGGGCTTCTACTTATAGCCTTGTCTTCAGGCATGTTTTCTTAGGCCACATTTCCCCATGGCTCAGTCTCTCTCATTGTTTAGGTCTCTCTCACTGACTTTTTGACTTACCCAGAATCATTTTTAGGACTCTGGAAAACATAGATGAACTTGAAAGGGAAAATGARTGAATATATAAACAAGTAAATAAATAAAATAGAAAAAAAGAAAAATCTTTAATTAGGTGAATTAATCAGTAAATGAGATGTACCCAGTTCTGACATACATTTCTGGGATGACACGAGGCAACTGATAAGGTCTGAATGCCAGAGTATAGTTCTTGACTTGAAGTTGGACATGCTCATCCTTGGAGCAGAGCCACTGCGATCTGATGTAGCACTTTCATGAGATCAGATAAGTTGCCAGGTGAAAGGATGGGGTATTCTGTAGATTCCTTACCTGCCCACCTGAAGTCATAACTGCTCGTGTGTGTTTACTCATCCCTGCTCCTGCAAGTCACCCTCATTGGTTCACCAAATTTGGCTTGAATGGATCCCTTCATCTTCTGGTGCTCCAGCTGCAGTATGGACATTTTCTTACATTTTCCTTGGGGACAGCAACATGGTAACTCTCTTCCCCAGATTTCCTGTGCTAGAAAATCAAACCCAATGCATCATTGATGGAAGGTAGAACCTTTGGGGACTCTGCTYTCATGAATGGCTTAATTTCCTTGTGGGAATAGGTTGATTATATCTAGAGTTTGCTGCAAATTACACTTCAGTGCTCTCTCTGCTCTCTCACCCCATTTTCCCCCTTCCTCACTCCTCGATTATCTCTCTTCCTCTTTATCTTTGTACACCAGTGCAGATGAAATCTCCCACCAAATATCAAGCCCTTGGTCTTGGATTCCCCACACTCTAAAACTTTAAAACATAAGTTTCTAGTCTGGACAAATTACCTAGTTTGTGTATGCTGTTGTAGTGTACACATGCAAAACATGCTAAGACAGCAGGTCATTGAACTTCTTCAAGTCTTAGTTTCTCCAACTGCAAAATAGGCATACCTATAGGTTATCCTGCTTATAGTCATTTTGAAGGTTAAGTTAAAAAAAGTTCATGTGCAATGTTTGGCACAGTTGCTGATGACTAGTTTTTCACTTCAGTTCAGTCCTTTGTCCTAAATTCACTGCTTAGCCCACACTAATGTAGTTCTCCACCCAGGCAAATTATTTTCCTAAAGTTTGAAGATGGATCCATCAGTCAATGCATGTCTTCTGAGGTCCTTTTCTATGTCTAACTCTCTACTTGATTTTATAAGGAGACACACATGTGCTTGAGATGGTCATATGTTAGAGATAAAGTACACATTAGAATAATATAATCTGAAAAGTAGATAAGCAATGAGAATTGACAACCTAGAATAAGAGACATCCAGATAAGCCACACTTTGGCAGATAAGCACTGCCTTTCATACAGAAGAGGAACGGACTTTTCAAAGATGGCAGCAAAGCTATGAAGGGCAAAGGCCCCCACCAAGGGCGCCATGAAATGAAGGAGGATGCAGGGATGGCAGGAAGATTTATAGAGGCAGTATGGAAGAGTACATGGTCTGTGGTGACTGTGACCGTGTCAGAGGTTCATCTCTGGTGGTGTCGGAAGTCTAACATTGATTTTCAAGTGTGATATTGTCTGTAAATGGAAAGTTATCAGGAGGAGTTATGAGAGGGGTGGAAGAGGACACAGATGATACTGTGGGGAAGGAAGATGAGTCCATGTGGGAATGAGTCCSTAGGGGAGGTCGAGGATGGGTAAGTAGAAGCTATGGCTTAAGAGAAATGGTATTTTTGCAGAGATCAGAAGTAGAATGAGGGAAGTGGGACACATGGCTGATAATATATATATCCTGGTTATTCTTCCACATGTCCTTGTCATTATCTCCTCTCATCTCCATGAGGCATTTTAAAGAGTGGTGGCCACTTTGAAGCTTACATTAAAATGAAATTCCATGCCCAGGGTTAGCCTGTCCCTTATAGCAGAGCCTGGATTTAGAGTCCACTCCTTACATCCTTAAGCGTCTCCATCCATGGGTATCTAACTTATAACTTCTTTTGATAACTTACCTTTTGAGGCCAGGTCACTCTTTGCTGTTAGCTTACAGAGTGAGTCAGAGTGTTGGAGGAAAATTGAGCCGTGGAATCAGRGAGAGGAGGGAGAAAGTCCTTCAGAGTGAGAGGGGGAATTTAAGGAAGGAAGTCCGTAAAAATGCGCCGTGGGAGAATATGTTAGAGAGAGGAACAAGAAAAGAAGGGGCTGTACTCAGGAAAGGAGGAGCTGTGCTCAGGAAAGCACAGGAGACCACACACAGACATGGAGAGAATGCTAGAGAAAGCCCAGAGCCAGGCTGGGTTCTCTCCTGCAGACAGCACACCCAAATGACCTCACTTAGTGTGTCTGAGAGCAGGCTGGACCCACATTCAAAGCTCACTTCACCTCCTCAGGCACCTTGGAGCACCTGCTTCCAAGTAGCTGCGGGGGAGTGGTATATAGTTCCTACCCAAGCTCCTCTACCCCCCCACGTGTTAAGGAAGGCCCTAGAAATACCAAGTAAAGGGGGAAAGAATTGAAAGGTAGGCGGTCTCAGCTTGTGGGTCAAGACCCTTTTGCAGTTTTTGTATCAGATATTCACTACAACTCATAACAGTAGCCAAATTACAATGGTGAACTAGCAATGAAATAATTTTATGGTTGGGGTCACTGCAAGATGAGTAGCATGTATTAAAGGGTTGCAGCATGAGGAAGGTTGAGAACCACTGTTTTAAGGCGTGCTTATCACCATTCGTTTGAACAAAAGTATGTTCTAAAAACTTCTGTGAAGCTAAAAAGCTGTATGCACTATTTTGGCATTTTTTCTCTTGCTATGAGCCAAGAAATTGAGTCAAGAATAATTCCAGTTCATTGGCTCAGCTTTTCCATGCTTTTCTTAACATCTCTAAAGATCTGTGTGAATTTACTGGCACTTTACGGCAGTATGACTCTATACAGTAACTTATCCGAAGCGCCTTGAACTTATACTATTTGGTTTCATTTATGAGGCCCAGCCACCAGCTAGATGCTCTTATCAATGTCCTGTTAAGGAAAGCTGAGGATTAAACCCTGGGTGAGATTTCTTAAAGGTCTCAGGTTTTCCACCTTCAAGATTATCTCCTCTCTCTCTCTCTCTCTCTCTCTCTCTCTCTCTCTCTCTCTCTCTCTCTCTCTCTTGTATGTGTATGGATAGTTGAAGGTCTGATGACAGCATTTTGGAGGTGAGTCTCTCCCACCATGCTGATTCTAGGAATCAAATGTATGTTGTTAAGTTGA
>BDUI01003083.1:12719-28278 GCA_002335545.1 Apodemus speciosus | reverse complement strand
TGGGGCTGTAGGTTCCCTCTTCTATCAACCTGGGCTGCTTTGTCATTATCTTTCCTTTTTGGAGCCTGCCAGATATCTGAAGTCATAACTCAGTTTCTTAGTTTTGACCTCTACACAGTATCTGTGTGTATGTGTGTGTTTAGAGATGTATGTATGTATGTATTTATGTATTTATTTATTTGATGTGTATGAGTACATTGTCACTGTCTTCAGACATACCAGACGTGGGCACTGGATTCCATTACAGCTGGTTATGAGCCACAATGTGGTTGCTGGGAACTGAATTCAGGACCTTGGGAAGAACAGCCAGTGCTCTTAATCGCTGAGCCATCTCTCCAGCCTGGCATCTGATGTTTTACAGGTGCTTCGTGAATATTTATAAAATGGCAAAGTGAAGGGCTGGAGCACTTCAGGAGGTGCATGCTTAGGTGACCTCTCTGTTTAAGCTACCAGATATGAATTCATAAAAAGAACAAAGGATTTTTATTAGACTTGGCATCCCCCTGTCAGGAGTTATGAGCTAGTTCCTCATTTTCAGGAGATTCATCCAAATCTCTTTATTTGCCAACTGCCAAGTAGCTAAGCAATCCTCCTCAGACAGAAGGAAACAGAACCAAACTTGGAAATTCCTCATAGCGGGGGTTGTTCCTAACCTCCTCCAAGTTCCTGCACAGTAGTTTGTTATTCTTCAGAGTTGTCAAGGTTGGCTTCAAATAACTTTCCAACAGAAAGCCCCTTGGGGCATAAGCTTTTGTCTAGGAATACCCTCCTGTCTTCCCTCCATACTTCTTCTTGGCTGTTAGGGTCATTGGTAGTTTTTATTTTATTGGTTTTTTTTCTTTTTCTTTCCCTTTTTCTTTTTCTTTTCTTTTTTGCCTTTTTTTGAGATAAAATGAAAGTGTTTTTAACTTAGATTTCTTAACCATAGTCTCTGTCATGAGCTTCAAATCTTTCAACTCAGCTTTCACAGCCCACCATTCTGAATCTTCAAGTATAAGATGCAAACCACTCAAGAAAATGTTTGGAGACATGGAAGGCATTTTGCAATGTGTTACTCAATGGCTAATTTTTTTTTCTGGTTACCCGCGTTTAATCCAATGTCACCTCCAGATGTTATATTACTATTGTTTCCATTGAAATATATTTAGTAGAAAAATTAAATGCATGTTGATAAAAATATGAAACTGATAGTCTTGAAGGGTTGAGGATGTGGCAGAAATGCTGAGACCATGAGGGTCTGATGATTGTTGGAACACACTGAGCTTTAAGATAAAGTTTGAACGTGGGGTGGGCTGCCAATGTAGCTCAATAGGTAGGTACCACACTTACCTACCATACCACACTTGCTCAGTAGGTAACATGCTTACCTTCCATCCAGGAAGCTGTGGCTCAGATCCCAGCACTGTATGAGCCAAGTGTGGCAGTCCATGTTTGTAATCTCAGCATTTGGGGGGTTGGGAAAAAGAGAATGAAAAGTTCAAGGTTATCCTCAGCTACACAGGGAGTAAGGCTAGCCTGGGCTACAAGGGAAAAAATTATAACAATTGGTAAGGACCGGGGTCCTTTTTCTTTAATGGATGTTGCTGTCTCTTTGTCCCTCAGCTGTCAGCATTTTCTTTTCTATCATTTCCTTTTTATTCATGATGATAAACTTGACTCTGAAGAGGCATAAGGAGAACGTGGAACTCAATGACAGTGGGAGCATGTAGACTGTAGGATACCTAAGATGGCAGGGAAGAGGGGCGTTTGTTGAGCTAAAGGAGGACAGGTCTGCTGGCTGAGATAAACGCTGTCATTGTCCTCAGAGGATGATGGCGACCATGATGCTTTTATCATTCCTGGAATCAAAATGCTCCATGACATTTGTCAAGTTCCTGCCCCATCTCACTCTCTAAGTCCCTCCCACATGCTGGCCGCCATGCCACGCCACTCAGTATCGGCCATGACAGTTTGTATTTGGTTCAACATCTGCTCCTGATAAGATGCTGGGAACTGTATAGTTCAGGGTGAAAGTCTCACTATCAAGTTTCCTCTCCSTACACACAAACTCACTGATACTGTGTTTAGGGCACAACCATGGAGTTTAAAAGGGGCCTTCGTGTTCACATCTGTTTTCTCTGTTGCACAGAACACAAATGCTTCTTGCTGTTTTCTGGAAATTTGTCTATGAACAGCTCAAAAGAGACAGAGCTCAGCAGAACGGTGCTCCAGAACATGGAGGGTTAAGCAGCAGAGGCTGTTGTCAAAGCCCAGTTGCTTAATTGCTTTCCTTTCCATCTTCTCCATTACATTGTCTCAGTATAAGAAGAATGTGTTATCATTGAAATGTCCCGGGAGGTTTCCCAGCCTCTCCCACAGCTTTATAAATGCGAGGTCTTGTTCTTGAAGTAGGAAGTTGTTATTTCTCCTGTGAGGGACATCTTTGGCTCAGTCCTTTCTTCCCCAGTCTGTTTTGTATGACTGGTCTCTTCTTAGCCTTCAGTTGCAATGCTGCCTCCTCACAGAGGGCCACCTGGTCTACCCCAAGCAACACAGATGCTATTTCTCTTCAGAAAGATGGCGTCAGATAGCTCAGCAGATAGCTTTTCTTCTTACTTACCACAAACCTGAATTTTAAAATGCACTTTTTATTATATGTCCTCTTCCACCATAGTGAGTTCTTCCAGGCAGTGTTCTGCTTATTACTTTCTCTCAGRTGATCAGCAACACACTCATTCCTAAGGGCTCAGGATATGATTGATGAATGTGTGGACGTTCTGCTTGCTGTTTTCCATCATGAATTCTGTCTCACCCTTCAATATTCATGGGRTTCACAAATTATTCTTAAAAGACCCCCAATGCTTTCTATAGCCAAGACAGTCTGGTCTTTCTCCCCATTGAGTCCGAAATCATTATCTATATGTCTTTAGTATAAAAGCAAACATAGCGTGTTGTAGTTGGGCTTAAGGGCTATCCACCATGAGTGGTCTGAATATCTGACATCGTTCATTGCTCACTGTGGAATCCAACGCTTCTAAGTGTAATTTTACTCACATTAGGGGAGACCATGCCCTTCTAATGACTTAAGTTGTATCCAGACCTGACAAGGGTAAGAAATGAGGAGAGATAGGAAAAACAATATGTAAGGAGGTGCCACCCTTGCATCTGTGCAACAGCTAAGTTAAGTATAAAACCCATTTATATATGTGTGTGTATGTATGTATGTATATATGTGTATACATGTATATACATGCATATATGCATATGTATATATACAGTCATATATATATATGTATATACACACATACACACACACACATATATATGATATCCTAGGGATATCAACAGACTACAGCATGGTAAGACAGTAAGACTAGGCACAAATCCTCATACATATCAAGATTGGACAAAGCAACCCGGTAGAAGGAAAAGGGTCCCAAGAACAGGAAAAAGTATCAGAGACACCCCAACTTCCACTGTTAGGAGGAGTCCCACAAAATCCCCAGGCTACACAACTGTAACACATATGCMAAGGACCTGAGACAAACCCATGCAAGCTCTCTGCTGCTTCAGCCTCTGTAAGCCCCTGTGAACTCTGCTTAGTTGATTCTGTGGGCCACATTCTCCTGGTGTCCCACCCTTCTGGCTCTTATGATCCTTCCTGCCCCTCTTCTCCGAGGTTCTCTGAACTCTGTCTAATGTTTGGCTGTAGGTCCCTGAACCTGCTCCATTATCTGTGAGAGGAAACCTCTGATGATGGTTGGGCACCAATCTATGAATATAATTTCATTAGAATCATTTCATTGACTTCCCCCCCCCTACCCTCTTAGTGCAGTAGGACGCACATCAGTCTCATAATCTATAAAACTTTTCATGTGACATTACAGTTCTCCACGCTTGCAGCTACAGAAAAAAAAACAATCTTCGCCATCTAGTGGTAGAAAAGTAAAACTGCAGACATAGATTGCATAAGGCCCCTTGGACTCCACAGTTAAAAGGAGTGCCAAATATTGATTGAGATATTGATCACATTTTGTGGGTAAATCACATTGTTTGGAGGCCTTGGAGCGCAGTTTGATGTTGACATGTGCTAAGGCAATGGTTCCTCCTGAAGTCAGGTTTCCTGGTGCAACAGTTGATCCCTGGCATATCTGGGTCCTATACAACTGATCTTTTGGTTCTTCAGTGTCTACAAAAAGCGTAAACAGGCCGGGTATGTTTAAGCGGAAGGCGTCACAAACAGATAAACAAAAAACMTCTACGCGGACTTGGGGGTTCTCTCGAGACATTGATAACAGTGTGACCTGCTTTTTTGCATTTCAAHGATTAGTTTGAGCTGACAGAGCTGTGCCTGGAGCAGGCTGCCCCGCTGGGGCTCTCAGCCCCTGTCCTGCTCACACACGCCTCTGAGCTCGAGTGCCTTCTGAGGTACATAAACATTTAGTAGCTTTTGGTTTTCATTGTTTATTTTTAAGGAAGGAAATCTCTGTAATCCTTTTTCCAAAGGCCCTCTGCTCAGCAGCAACAATTATAACCGCACAATTACCAAGGGGGTAATCTAAGTCTTGATGACCCTTAGATGAAAAGCTGTTTGTTTCTCTGGGTTTCCTTTTTTCTCTTAAAATAATCTCTTCGCTCGGGTCCTCACATGTGATCATTTTCCTTTGCTTTGTGAGTGAGAAGGCTAATCTTGAGACATTGACCGGCTCTCTCTTGATTTTTTTCCTTAGTGGGTATTTAATTGACAGTTTAATTTGTCAGTGCTAGCATCTGCTTCATGCCAGGGTGTATCTGGCAATGCTCAGTACATGTCCTTTATGGGGCATGGYGACCACTATAAAAGGTCTGTGTTACTATGGACACATATGTGAGAGGCATAGAACCTAATACAGGGTCCAGGTTACTATGGAAACATATGTGAGAGGCATGGGAATTAATACAGGGGTGCAAATGGGTTCCTGGGGAAACCCATTAAGTATTAGGATAGAAATTAGCCAAAGGGCTGGGGGAAACATATGGATTCCAGACAAAGTTAGACTTGTTAGGGTGGAGAGAGACACCCTCCAGCCCCTGAGGACTCTGCTGGGGAGCACTGACAGGCAGGCRGGGAGCAYCTGCTGCTTAATGAGCAAGGCAACAGAAGCTCAGAATCGTGTTTTCAAAGACATGGTTGAAAGTGGGCAGGAAGTTGGTTCCTTTGACCACCGATGGGTGGGCTCTGTGGGATGTTGTGAAGGTGCTCAACRCTCTCAAGGCTGCTGCTGCTGCCTGGCCTCGTGGCCTCTCTTGTTTTGTCTCTAATTCATGTTGCTCTTTCCCCATTTACCCTCGTAGTCCGGTTTTCTCCCTAGTTTCTCCCTGGCTTGCAGTGTAATGCTGGCATCTTCCTAGAGCTGTTGTGGATTTTCTGTTGTTTGGAAATACACAGTGACAAGGTCGTGAACTTCTCAGCCCACCCCATGGAACCTTTCTATCCAAAAGTTAGCTTCAAAGCCCATTTGGATGTAGTTAATGCGAAGCAAAGTCAACAAACATTTCCCTAGAGTCCTGGCACCDGAAAGCCTTTCTCTCGTTCCCTTTGCTCAACTCCCTGCTGGTCAGCAGTCTGAACTTCTACCTACCCATTTCCACTGGCAGCTTCCATGGTATCTTTGGTGATCACGAAAGGCCAGGCAGGGCAGGATTCTAGAGACCATGAAGCTGCTTAAACGTGATCTCCAGCCCCAGGTCCCCTCAAGAAGCTCTCTCTCTTTTCTGACAGAGCTGTTTGCTTCACCCCTTGAAACATACTTGCGTTGGTGTTTGACACACCTGAGTTCAGCTCAGAGTAGCTACTGCCACTGGCCATGGGAACCAGGAAACCATCTTCTCTGGCCCCTGGTTTCCTTTCCTGTAATGTAAAAAATGATAAGCTCTGTTTTGCTTACTTCACTGGGTTATTTTGAAGGGGAGAAAATTACTCTATAGATCAATCATTTCTGAAACATGTATTGATTAAGCCATCTGACAGTCTCTGGGGGATAAAAGCCCTCGCTGCCGTTGTCATGTGTTATGCAATATGACAACCTCAGGCAGAGAAACCCACCCCTGGCTGGGCCAGGTTAGGTGTRCTTTGTTTCACTTTGCATCTGTCTGGCCGGGTCCCTAACAGATACTTTTGCTATTATTCAACTCTGGATGAGAAGGTTTCCAAACCACGGACAAAGAGGAGATGGTGCCAAYGCGTAAAGCAGTCTGAAATACTTTTCTGAGATCTCTRGGTCTTCTTACAGGTCAGAAGTTATCCTCCCACAATGGGATTCTAGGTCTCTCCAGTTACATGGACTAGGGATGAAGGAGAGAAAGGGGAAAGGAGCTGACCTAGGAGTCAGCATGGGGAGAAGTAAGCATGGAGATTTGTGGGTGTCTGCAGAACCCAGAACAAGACAGATGGGACTCCGCACAAAACATTATAGAGGTTTAAGGAAGGCTTAATACAAAGGGGCTCTGACCATCCAAGGACCGCAGTAGGATTCACAATAGAGGTGAAGTGTGTCYCCGTGTGAAAAACAGGTTGTCACCTGAGATAAAAGTCCCATGTATGGGTCATGCAAAACAGACTGGGGAAGAAAGGGCTGAGCCAGGCATGAGAGCCAAAGATGTCCAGCACAGGGGAAATAGCAAGAAGAAGACCTCACATTTATAAAGCTGCTGGGGAGGCTGGGAAAGCTCCCAGGACATTTGCATGATAACACATTCTTCTTATATGGAGATGACGGAACTTTAGGAAGAAGGGATGAGGAGAAGTCATCCAAGTCGCCAGTCAGCGCCAGAGCCAGGGCTCAGTGTTGTGTGCTCCTAAGGACTTGCTGTCTCCTATACCCTATCACTAGARCCTACTTTGTCTCCATACATGTTTCAGAGGCTTAGGATGGTTCGAAGGCAAGAACAAGTCAAAAAGAATAGTAGTGGTCCACACCTCAGAGAGGCCTCAGATCATCCAGGGCTGTGCTCTGGCCCATTGTCTTTGGTTGRCCCAACTTGGACTAGACAGGAACACATGGAAAGCCATCACTCAGGCCTGCAGGTCAGGGAAGAAACAGACAGAGAGCTGCTCATAGTTCCTGTCCTCCCTTCTCCCCAAATCYACTTACCTTGAGAGAAGTCAGTTCATAGGAGCAGAGGACATTTAAAACCTGCGTCCAACGCTGACCAGTYCCCAGAGGGYTCTTGGAGTGSCCTCTGTTCATTATTTATTGCTAGACTATCTCACATGACTCTCAGRCTCCATCTCTGCCACCCCAGTGAAATTTGGCTTGGGTTGGCTATTTTTAGAACAGTGTGACCCATTGGGGATCATCACACCCAGTTCCTTAGTTTCAAAAAAGGGCCAGGTGACTCAGAATTTCCAATGAAGTTAAAGCTACACACTTCCTACCAGAGTTGATCATTTGAATGGCAGCTTCCAGTAGCTGGCCCAAGGCCCCTCTATTGCCTCTACATTCCTCCCTAATGGCTTCTGCAAAGTGCCCGACTGACTGCATCCCTGTAAAATGACCTTGTAGGCATCATAGATGCAAGTGGATTTTACCTTAGAAGTAGGGGCAATTCCCAAGAATCTTTGCAAGTTGGTCTTTGCAAACTCAGACACCCAGCTTAGAAGGTTTTGTGTGTGTGTGTGTGTGTGTGTGTGTGTGTGTGTGTGTGTCTTTAATTGGCTCTTAGATACTAACAGAAGCACACGGAGCTTGAGACAACACACACTGTTGTGAAGATTAGCAGCGCACGCACGCACGGTGTAAGGCCCTGTTCCTACCCTTCGGGACCGCCCACTGAACTTCATTCACATTGGTGCCTCCTTAGAGGAAGGCATTAGAWGATTAGATATGGTGCTGCACGTTGAAGGAATTTGCCTGTGGTGAGTCTGGGATTGGCCCAATTTGCTCTGTGGAGGGTGGCTTTGCTTTCCTCCAGACGTGGTTCCAGGGGCACGTGATTTACACCAGCACACGWGGAGCATTAACGAGAGGGCTCCAGACATAGACCGCTGTACTCATCTCTCCCTCTCTCCCTTCCCCCTTCCCCTCCCCCTCCCTTTCCCTCTCCCCCTTCCCTTCTCTCTCCCTCTCCTTTCCCCCTCCCTTTCCCCCCCACCTCTCTCCTGTCCTTTATTTCTTATTTTACTGTTTGATTTTTTTTCATATATTTCTACAATGAATAGAATTTCGGGGACTCCACAATGTGTGTGTGTGNTGTTAGTAGTTTAAGAAAATCAAACAACAAAGCCAAATAAAAAGATTTAAATCTCCAAAGTGAAGAACAAAATGAAACAAATCTAAGTGGTTCCTGATTTTGTGACAGTAGCTTTAGTGGTRGTGACTCAGAAGTGATACAAAGGACTTTCYTGATTGGCCAATGGCTCTCAGTGTTGGTTTAGGAAATCACATTAACTGCCTTCTGCAGTTATGTTATCTTTCAATTATGACCCCAGGGCAATTGTGCTCAGCTCCATCAAGTTGGGTTAAAAAGAAGAAAACAGCATCTGCACATTCTGCTTTAATGGACTGACCCTGAGCTGTTGAATATTGCCTCAGCTCATGAAGACACATGGCCACAGGAGGAAGAGAGGTTGGATCTGAGAGACAGATGGCCTATGTCTGCTGCCACAGGGTAGAATACAACACAATCATTTCTTCTGAWTTTGTAAATACCRCCTGTTAAGATACTTGTAGGATTTAAACTTCTTAGATGATAGAAGCCACGGGAAACAAAATTAGATGACAGAGATAGACTTTAAGAAGACATTTAGCGACTCTGTTGACTCACATTGGAATAAACAGTCAGCCAAAAGTGTTCAGTTCTTCTTAAAAGAAGCACTAAATGTTCTGGCTAGTTTTATGTCAACTTGTCACAAGCTATAGTCATCTAAGAAGAGAAACCTCCATTGAGAAACTGCCTCCAAWAGATCAGGCTGGAGGCACGCATTTTCTTGATTAGGGATTGTTGGGAGTCAGCTCAGCCCCCCTAGGCTGGTGGCCTGGGTTCTATCAGAAGCAGACTGATCAAACCACGAGGAATAAGCTAATAAGCAGTATTCCTCTATAGYCTCTAAGTCAGCTCCTGCCTCCAGGTTCCTACTCTGCTTGGGTTCCTGTCCTGACTTCCTTCTGTAATGAACAGTGATGTGAATGTCTAAACAAACCAGCTAAAATCCTTTTCACCCCAAATTGCTTTGGTAATGGTGTTTCAGCATAGCAATAGTAACCCTAAATAGGACCCTAAGTCAGATTCTCTGGTCATACATAATCATTATCTTGCTTTAAGTCACCGGAATGATAGAACTAGGCCGGCTGGGAACAGTACAATCATAGCTATTTAGGAGATTGAGTTGGGAGGATCACAAGTTCAAAGTTTGCATGGRCTACAGAACAAGACCATGGTTAGCCTAGGTAATTTAGTGACCACCTTACTCTCATGTCGTAAAGAAAGGGCTGGGCTTTAGTCCTGAGGTATAACAGTTGCTGAGCATGTGCAAGGTCCTATTTTCATTTACCAGGACAGCAAATGAACAAACAAAACCTCTTCTCTRTGTAACTCAGGTGTGCATTTCTATAGTATTTCAAGCTCATTACTCTAAATCTTTCAGACTATTATATATTTTGTTACTGAGGTAGTTTTTGTCATCACTCACACATCTAGTTACAAAGTTTTTCTTTTTCTTTGGCAGAGACATTGTATGTGAAAAATGATACAGCATATATTATATAATAAGTTGGTGTTGTGTATTNCCCCCCACCTCTCTCCTGTCCTTTATTTCTTATTTTACTGTTTGATTTTTTTTCATATATTTCTACAATGAATAGAATTTCGGGGACTCCACAATGTGTGTGTGTGTGGGGGAGGGAGGGTGTTCATATCTCTTCAAACTAGCCCCGCACAGGATAAGGATGAATGGTAAAATTCAGGTTGCTAATTCTCAATTTTAACCWTTTGGGTATCAACGTCAAATAACACGTATAAATACCATGAAGGATTGAGAGGCCACGGAGAACGGAAGATAAAGGACATTTTTGGATGATTACTGGCACTATGGCAGTCTCCCTCTACAACAAAACACATATTTTTATTTTATGTTTTTACAGAGCGCTACAAATTAGGTTAGCATCCCTGTCTTTAAGGCCTCGGTATTTAATTTCTCAATTCTTCCTATTTCAACAGGGTTGTTTTTTAATACTCTGGCTATTTTGAGTCACCCTTCCCGCCTAACCATGTTTCTTTCAAATGTGATGTTATTTTCATTAGTAATGTTTAATTTATCAGGAACTATATTAGTTTGTTTGGTCTGCCATAGCGATATATTTTAGCACCCTGGGTGGCTTACRTRACAGGAAWATATTTCTTCACGATTTTGGAAGGTGGAGGTGCCAGAGACATGATTCTCTTTTGAAGCTCTTCCCTGGCTTTCAGCTCCTCACGTATCCCTGGGACCTACTTAGTCCTTCTTGGACATGCCCATCCCATCCCTATGCCATTCCAGTATGTATGCAGTGGTCCCACTTCCACGTCAAGCCAGTTGTACTGTATCTTACCAATCTAACCTCTCTTAATCTTAACTCCATTTTGAAGTCCCTGTCTTCGTCTTCAAGCACAGTCAGAAGCATGGGGTTAAAGCATCAACAAATAAATACAGGCAGAATTCAGCTYCTAAAGAGGACTTATGTCACCTCTCTTTTTGTGGTGGCTTTGATGTAGTAGCTAGTACTCATTTTTGCAAGCTTATCCCTTCAGTAATTTAATAAATATTTGATGACTACTTAATAAATGCCAATTTCTGGGATAGGTACTGAAGATAACATGCCAAACAACACAGGTAGATTCCTGACAGGGAATTAGGAACTGCTGGGAGAGATAGGGCTAAAAGATCAAGCAAATAAAACARTTACAGACTGTGAGAAGTACAAGAACAAAAATACACAGTATTCTGATAGTAAATTAAGAGGTTAATATTGTGAATAAGATTTCCAGGRAGGCTCTCTGAGGGGACAGTTCTCTTAGATTATGCAGAGAGAACAATTCCCTAATCCAGAGAGACGGAACAGGAAATAGCAATTGCAAAGATTCAGAAGTGGTGACAAGCTCAGTAAGTTGCTGGTGGTGACTAAATGACCTTGTNTATGGTTTCTATGTTTAGATTTTTCATGTGCACTGATCATTTAAATTCACAAATAATCTAATCAAATGGGCACCATTATCATCTCTGTAAAGATGAAGAAATTGGGACTTTTAGAGAGTAAATGACTTGCTAATACCCAGTCTGAGGACTAGGAACTGTCTGATTCAAACGCAAGCGTGTCTCACTTCAAAACTTGATTTTAAATTGCYCTTTGAAGTCACTGAGTTTACCTAGGCAATATTGTCTATAAAAGACAGAAATAGGGAAAAGGTGCTCATGGTGGAAAGCGAAGATTTGCTATAACTCTAACTAAAGGCAGGGTTGAGCAGTGGATGGCAATGCAGAAGGCAGGAGTTATTTACATACTGCATTGTCTCTGAGGAAAACACCAACTCTTTGGTCAACAATGMTATTGTGAGCYATGGCAGACAAGTGATGGAATGAAGAACCCAGGGGTCTTAGATCTACCTTGAAGTCACATTGTGATGACCAATGGCCAAACCTGCTTAAGATAGTATTACATTGTCTTCCTATTTATATACAGTGTCCTTATTCTACTTGAGGAGAAATCAATATTCATAATGGAGCTTACGAAATAGACAGGAAGCCATTCAAGTGCTGTATGGAAGGGTTGGGGATACAGCTCAGGTGGGACAATGCTTGCTTAACATGCCTAAGTCCTATTCTGTTCCCCAGCAGCAAATAAGATACAGGTTCCTAATCCCTGCACACAGGAAGCAGAGGCAGGAGGATCAGAACTTCAAGGTCATTCTCAGCTACAGAAGGAGTTCAAGGTCATCCTGTCTGCCTCAAACACAAACCCAAAGGAACAAGGAGGGTGTGCCCTGACAATCTTCTGATCTCCAGGGYCATGTGTCCACCTTATGGAAGGTAATGGAACTACAATAAATTATAAAAGTCACTTATATAGACTGATGACTACATCTGCTTTAAAACCATTCTGCTAATTATAGAAAACRAGAAGAAATATCACCACCAACACCACGCACATAGTTTGTCTTTCCTTATTGTAGTGAATTACTTAAAACCTATTGATTTCTTTCCATAGCCAAACACACTGTTTTCTCAGATTGATTGTAAACCATCAATACTGTTCCATTTAAGTTTGTTGGGTGTACTTCCCATATTGCTTCATTTGGTATTTATTTGCTTTATTTATTRCTGGTATGTATTTAATCAGAAACCAAACTTACATACATGTTGTTGACATTGATRTGAGGGGAGAGGGGTGTAGAAGGAGAAATAAATTCGAGAAATTTCARAACTTTTTTCCGGACACAGATCATTCACACACAATTCACTTGCTGAAACTCTAATATTATTGATTACACTTTAAATTTTCATTTACATTATATAAATCAATCTTTGTAGCTTTTGTGAATCACTTTCTTCTAATCCCTGTAAAAGGATTAGATTAACATATCACCAGTCTCTTGGTTTAGATAANATGCCTGTCTGGATGCTGCCATGTACCTGCCTTGATGATAATGGACTGAACCTCTGAACCTGTAAGCCAGCCCCAATTAAATGTTGTCATTTACAAAACTTGCTTTGGTTATGGTGTCTGTTCACAGCAGTGAAACACTAAGACATTTGTTTGTGCTTATGTGGAGGTCAGAAAACAACTCTTGACAGCTCTCTTCTTCCACAGTGTGTTTCAGGGACCAAACTCAGGTCACCTGGCTTGCAAAATGAGTGTTTTTACCAGCCATGCCATCTCACTCCCCCACTGGGATGTTTTCATACATGCGTATCATGCARTTTCATCATGTTCACACTTCCATGCTACTGTTACCTTCCATTTTCCTAAATAGTTCCTTTTCAACTTTCATTTGAGAGAGAGAGAGAGAGAGAGAGAGAGAGAGAGAGAGGACTTAAAGTTTGGATTCTTTTTTGGTTTAGTTCACATGATCTCCAGTTCTGTCCACTTTCCTAAAATAACATTTTCATTCTTTATGATTGAATAAAACTCCACTGTAGAGATGTACAAGCTTCTCTTTATCCATCAATCTGTCAGTGGACAGCTGGGCTGACTCCATGTCTAGTCTATTATGGATAGTGTAGGAGTACACATGGGTGTTCAGGTCTGAATTGTGTAGTAATACACATGGATGTGTAAGGGTGGATGATGTAATAAACATGGATATGCAGTTGTGAATTGTTTAGTAATAATCATGGATGTGCAGGTGTGGATGATTTAGAAATACTCAGGATGTGCAGGTGTGAATAGTATAGTAATAAACATGGATGTGTAGGTATTTCTATAGTATGCTGATTTGGATTTTTTCTTGTATATAATCAGGAACAGAATAGCTGTATTGTGTATTAATTCTATTTTTAGCTTACAGACTCTCCATGCTCATTTCCATAGTGCCTGTACTAGTCTACATTTCCATTAACAGTCTGTATATGTCCTGCCCAATTCCCGACAACAGGAAGTGCCGAAATCCTCCAATCATGTTTCCAAATACATACAAATATTTTCCTTAATGAGAAAAGGGGCAGAAGGGAGCTTTCAACCAGTTGGATGAGTGTTTTCTGGGAAGTGGATTAAAAAATGACATAAAATGTTTTTTAAGAGTAATTATTTTCTGAAAGATTATATGTGCTCCTAACAAAAACAATATTCAGTAAATCCAGAAGAGGAAAAGAAGTACCAATAACTGTCCCAGAACTGACTATTTAAGATGAAAAGTGTAAGTTAATACGTGATGAGCACTGCTTCAGCAACTCTGTGCCCTGTCAAATGTACTCAATGTAAAGCCCTCTACAGTTGAACACTAGTCAAGCAATTTAAAAGCTGTTTCCATTTTAAACACATGGATTGTCTCAGTGTTATAAAACATGGCTCAGCAAATCTTTAGTATAATGGGCCAGAGAGCAAATGATTAAGGTTCGCCCTGTGGGATAAAACGCCTTGGTCCCAACCCATGCTTCTCCGGGCTTGCAGCATGAAAGCCGTCAGAGACAGAGTGTAAACGAGACAGCACTGAGTACCGCATTCAGTTATCGGGAAGGGGCAATGTGACAAGTCTGTCAGCAAGAAGGAGCCGGGGTGCCAGGCTTGGCTCACAWCTTGCCTTGTGCTGACCTGAGGCACAGGTACAGGAGAATCGCCATGTGTTTTCGTTTCCACATTTTGTTTCTCATTTTCCCCTCGTTAGGGTTTGTGCAGTATTGTTTAATATGGCCATTAGGTCCGTACARGACCCCCTTAGTTGTGACATTAAAGGCACACCKTTTCCTACCGAGTTCTGCCTTTGTGAGTTCGTTATTAAATCCTCCTTTTCTTCGAATAACACTGTCAGGTAGTTTTAAGTTGCCTTTGTTTTTGAAAGAGTTCATGGGGAGTATATTTCCCAAGCTTCCTCATATCAAGGAGCACCTTTTATCTCTGGCCTCTGTGGCACTTTSGGAAGACATTGCATTTACRAGCACTCTGAGTGTCCCAGCGGTCTTGATGCCTTGTCCCTGGGCACTGCCAAAGCCAGGGCATCTCCTGAAAATGCCTAGCTTCTCTCTCTAGTGGCTGATCTGTGTGTTTCTGAAAGAAGTTTTGTCTTAATTCTTTTTTCCCCAGTCTTCTTACCCCCACCCCCTTTTATTGAAAACGGACTTTTCCTCACATAATCTCCTGATTACAGTTTTCTTTCTTTGCTCCTCCCATCTCCCCACCTTCTGCCTCATCCAGATCCACCCCCTTTCTGTCTCTAATTAGAAAACAAACAGGCTTCTAGGGCATAATAATTAAGAAAAGAAAATCAAACACATCCAAATAGGGCAAAACAAACAATCAAATAAACAAACAGAAGRAAAAAAGCCCAAGAAAAAGCACAAGAAACATCTGGAGGSAAGGACCCACTCACTCTCACACTCAGGAATTCCAAACAACAACAACAACAAAACCCATTAAACTGGAAGCCATAATATATACACAAAGGACCTCGAGAGTAAATAGAGAAAAAATAAAAATAAAACATAAGATAAAATTTTAAAATAAATAAATGAAACCCTGATACAACATTATGAGACAAAGCTGCTGTTGAGTGTGTTTTTGCTTAGCCATCTACTGCTGGGCGTGGAGTCAACCCTAAAGAGTCRGTTGTTTCCCCATGGAGACTCTCTTGGGGAAAACTAAATTTTCATTTGCAAGTGGTTATCAGGTGGCGATAGCTTCTGGGTTAGGGATGGGAGGAGCATGTGCCCACTTCGCCTCTCAGCTCTAGGACCTCATCCCATGGAGACTAAAAGCCTTGCCATTTCTCTTGAGTCTGAGTCATATGAACCATGGCTTTGCCAACTGTCCTACAGGTCAACCTCAGGTCTTGGGCAATCTCAGAATGGCTGTGCTCATGTCGAAGTGCACATTCAATCAGGACGTCACTCAACCCAGGCTCCCTACAGGCA
>BDUI01003082.1:68272-82175 GCA_002335545.1 Apodemus speciosus | reverse complement strand
ATGGAAAAATACCTACCCTATAAAGCAACAGACCCGGCTTGCTGGTCAGCATGGCCTACCAGCATCGCACTGTTGGACCTCGGCCCTGGTGGCGTYGCATAAACTCTCCAGTGTTAAGTGGTGCTGACTCACGAGTCCTGTCTTAATACCATTTAGCAACAGTCACCAAGAAACTAGACATCACTCCATTTTAGCCCTGCTGTCRAATTCCTCTATACTAACTTGGGAAATCCATCAAATTTAGAATAGTCCTTCCCAAATCTTCACATTCACCTTAACTACRTAACAAACAATTGAGTCATTTGGAGCCAACCTCACACTCTGCTAACAGTGGGTATTCTCATTATGTCCACTCAACCTCAAAACATTCCAAAACCTTGCCCCCCCCATCCAACCATGTCACCACAGCCCCCGTGCTTCCCCCGCAGAGGTCTCTGCTTCAGTGCCCAGCCACGAACCATACTTCCCCAACCATCTGCCCCCTTTTAGTCTACCATCTTTTGGGTTTCACAAAGAGGGAAATCCAAAATTGCCAATATTCTAAACTGACCCTCTCCTAATGATGAGCCTTCTGACACTCATTCCACGTCCAAGGCCACATCCTTCCCTCTTTCCTTCTGTCCCCTCTCTTCATCCTGCCTTCTCACCTCCTCTCCTCCCTCCCTCCCCCTCTTTTTCTTCCCTTCAGTCTTCTAATATTCCTTCCAGGATCTTTTCCCTACACAGTCTACCCTGCCTCATCAAGAGTTTATCCTAACTGGTTTTGCTTTTGCTTCTCAGATGATATTTTTGAGTAGCACCGAGCATGTCATGTCAGACAGTCCCTCTCCTGGACCATCCATGGATGAGCAGTTTCTCCCTGTAATTCGGAAGTCTATTCAGGTACCAGCACCTATTTCAAACACCGGGCAATATTATAGGCATTAGCCCTGTTTCTGTGACTTTAGCCCTTGATGTTGGTACAGAAGTGATAACACAGAGCCTCCTCTCTTTGAAAAGTTCTCAAGCCCAACACTTAAGGACTTGGTAATGAACATGAAGGAAACTTTGTTCATTATCAGGAACAAGTCACCCAGGCCTTCCCAGCATTCTTCCAGTTCCTTTTGATGGTGAGATCATAAAGTGATGTACTTTTCTCAGCACTCAGCTGTTCACAGACCTTAATGCATCGAGGAAAGTTAAGTATTAAAAGCAGCCAGCTGGGTTGAAAACATCCCTCTGGTTCAATGTGTAAAAATAATCGGAGCCTACTTTGCGTTCCATTTTCAGAGACTGCCAAGATGTAATTCCTAACAATTAGCTTTATTCACTTTCTGAAGTATTGACATTTCATTTTATTGCTGAACAGCACTGTTAAGAAGAGCAATTTAAACTGTCTCTTTACCAACCAGGTTAAAAAAGCCCTCCCTAACCCAAAAGGGTTACTTAAAGCGTCACATTATCCTGACAAAATGGTATGCAATCCTGCTCCCACTGGTTCAGGAGAGTTTATGTAAGACTCGTAAAGGATCCTTAACCTAAACTACCCTTTAAAGTTAGTAATTCTTGAACATACTAACAGAAAACATGTGAATATCACACACAAAGATGGAGAATGATAGCATGAGTTTTTAATACTGAATACCTTTGAAATTTTCCCTGATGATCTAGAATTGGGGTCTCTGTAGCCACCTGTTTTAGGGAGCCTGTCACACTTACATAACACCTTACTACAGTGTACAAATTTGGATAGAGAAATATATAAGATACTTGAAACCAATTGTGTTGCATTAATAAAAGCCTAGCCAGATACACGATGGAGTTATAGAAATCAGGTATTTGCCTAACTGTGAGTCAGTGTTGAAGCTGTGTCTGTATCATGGTGAGCTGGTGGAAGAGGTGATGAGGGGTCAGATGCAGGACTCCCCTCATTTTCACTGTTTTTAAGGGCTTATAGACAAGGCCAAGTCAAACGTAATGACCCAGTGAGGGAAACCATTCAAACTTACAGGTTTTTTATCCTGAAATAAATCTATTCAATGTAAATGAAATYGAACATGATGCCTTCTCAAGACACATTAAGGAAGCCTYGGCTTTATAACAGCTTATCTCTGCTCTGTAAAGAGTGTTTTACATTCACCACAAGGACATGGGAGCAGTCCACAGAAGTTATTTCTCTTCCTTTTCTCCTCTTCTTCCCTCCCTACACAGTGTGGCTCCAACAGTAAGTGAAAGAGAATTAGGTAAGTGTCATTGCCCTGGGTCTGGAGAGGTTCCTTTGGTCCCACTGCATGAGGGGAGCAAGAGGCTGCTTGGTGCTGGGTTTCAGTCTGAGCTAGCGGAGCAGGGCAGTCACAGAAGGAGTCAGTAGAAAAGACTGAGATCAAGCAGCCTGTGGCACCCGTGAGGAGGTGGCACTGTCGACAATACAAAATGGGCTGCATATAAAGAGGCCAATGCAGCAGAAGCCGAGTTACAGGAATAGGGTATTTTACCCTAGACAAGAAACAAGGTAGAGACTGAAAGGCACATGCTGGTTAGTTTTATGTCAACTTGACATAAGCTAAAGTCATCTCCTGGAAGGAGGGAACCTCGATTAAGTAAATGTCTCCACACTTAAGCATACTGTAGGCGGTCTGTAGGGAATTTTCTTATTTGGTGATTGATGGGGGCGGGTCCAGCCCATKGCGAGTGGTGTCACACCTGGACTGGTGGTCTTGCGTTTTAGAAGAAAACAGGCTAATGAAACCGTGAGGAATAAGCAGCACGCCTCCGTGGCCTCTGCATCAGCTCCTGCCTCTAGGTTCCTGCTCTGCTTGACCTCTTGTCCTCACTTCCTTTGATAATGAATATGGAAGTGTGAGCCAAATGTATCCTTCACTCCCCAAGTTGCTTTGGTCATGGTGTTTTATCACAGCAATAGTCACCCTGAGTCAAGGTGAAAACACAATGAGAATCTCTTGTATTAGACTGGACTTGGAGATAATAATATCAACACATGGCTTTTGAGATAGACAGGCAGATCAATAGCTAGACACACAACAGGCAGATGATAGGTAGGTAAGTGAGTGGGAATATGATGGATAAGTGATTGATAGGACAATCTATGGGTAATCAAAAACAAACATAAGGAAGCACTATGTATCCATGTGTAAAAAACGACATTTACCTTTGTCTACAGAGAATGCCTGGGCAGTGCCCAGCTAGCTCACAGCAGAGCGTGAGACTCTCAAGAGAGGAGATGGGAGCAGTGACACTCCCATTAGCCAGCAATGCCCAAGTCTGTGTCTCTAAACCCCACTCCTCCTTTGCAACAGGACAAAGTACAGTGACTGGGGAAAGGCAGGACTCCAGAGCTGAGCGGAGACCCCAACGGAGGGTGCAACATCTAGGGTACAGTGATGGGGCTAGCTCAGGAGACACGAGAGTACAGAGGGGCTGCTAACGGCAAAGGCTCAGCGACTTGAGCACTATCATAAACAGTGACAGTGACCCATGAGCAGTGTATACCACATGTATCCTATAATGGGACAAATAACCTATGTATATATATTGGCATAACCGAGAGAGAGAGAGAGAGAGAGAGAGAGAGAGAGAGAGAGAGAGAGAGAGAGAGAGAGAGAGANAGACAGACAGACAGACAGACAGACAGACAGACAGACAGACAGAAGTCTCTTATAGTGGTATACACCTTTACTCTAAGAACTAAGGGGGCTAAGACAAGACTGCCTTGAGTTTTCAAGGGCAACCTCGGCAATGAAGACAGTATTAGGCCAACCTGGGCTATATAGTAAGAGCTAGTTTCCAAACATCAGACAATGGCTGGAAAGACAGCTCAGTGGTTGAGAGCATATATTGCTCTTGCAGAATACTGAGTTTGGTTCCCAGCATAAGCGTGATTTTTATACACCATGCTACCTCATAGCATACTATGAGAATACATACTAGCTAGTATACTATGGACACATTGTAGGTACTTAATGTGCTTAATAAAATGGGTCAAAGCAATGTCCATGGATTGAAATGGACTTAGGAGTGCCACAGGGAGATGGCTGATGATAGAGAGGAGGACATGAACAATACAGAGTCCTGGGCAGAATGGTATGAGAGGCGAGGAGTTTGCAACCCAGAAACCCACTGGAGAGGTTGTAGGGAAGAGCCCTGCCCTCGCACAGCTCATCCCACACTGGACCAATGGCCACACAAAATCATACAAACTGGTGAAATAAGATCAAGATAAAAATAAAGCCAGGCATGGTGGCACACACCTGAAATCTCAGTTATTGGGAAATGGAGGCAGGAGACTAATAAATTTGAGATTAGTCTGGGCTATAATATTGAGTGTAAGGGATACTACATATATATATATATATGAGAGACAAAATAAAGACTTCCATGAGCTCCTGAGAGGAGGGATAGTTTAGGCTGAATGCCAGAGATCTCTGTGGTTGGCAGAGATGTGGCACCAGATCAGTGATCTGAATAATCCACAGTCAGCAGGGTGACAGGCATTGGCAAGGGGGCTCAAGGCCACTGCTTCACACTAGGAAGGGACAGAGCAGATGTGTAAAGGAGCCTGGTATATCCAGAGTGCCAAGAGAAGAACCTGGAGAATCCCCCAGATAAACCTAAGAGATCAACTTGAGGACAAACAGTGTGTGAGATTACCAATCACATAAAAGATTTTTAACTCCAATCTCAGAGCCACACAGAGAATTTTAAAATACAGAATAACATTATCATTTTTCAGATTAAAAAATTCTTCTTGGTTAACAAAACATCATGGGGCTGTGAAGTGGGCTGTCTACTGTAACTTACTCTCACGTTGTGCTAACATACTGCACAGAATGATGAAGGTGGACGCCAATGACCCTGCAGTCCTGTGGTCTGGGAGAAGCTCAGCGGGAAGGGCAGACATCTAGGTAGACAGGACACCCTCCCTTCACTGTCCCCACCACATAGAGATAGATTACAGACAGTGAGCTATCAGCAGTGGGAAACAGAATTCTAAATAGGATTCTTGTCATGCTGATTGACCATGACCGCCTTAAGATCCAACATAATGGCTCTCTAGGGGCAAAATACTTAAACATCAAGTATGCATTCATTCATTAAATTTTATGCTCTACTCTGTGATGACAAATGATTTTGCTAGATGATATATGGCAGACATTTTGCAAGGAAAAAAAAGACCTACCACATTTATTCTCTTAAAAGTCATGAGAAACACAGGCTGCGGTTCATTTTTAATATGGGAGCATGGAAGGAGACTATGTTTAAATGCATGGTTGATAAGGGACTATTATAAATGTCCCAATAAACAGGATGAATTTATGAAATCATCCTTAGACTACTTAGAAGAAGAAGGGTTTTAGACTAAAAATCTCTCAAAGGAAGGTTGTCAATAAATTTGAAAAGAACTAACTCTAAAAGCTGCAGTGTAACATTGATGGTCGCAGGTGTTTTCCCGCCCCATTTGCACAGTTAGGGAAGAGACGCTAAAAACTCAGTGTGATGTAAGGAGATGAAGTCAAGGGTGCTCTTCCTTCACTGGAATCTCTGTGTCTATGGAAGTCTCTGTTTTCCCACACGACAGGCATTAAGTTAAGAATCAAACTAAACAGCCTAATAATACAGCCTAATGAGGGGTTGGTATAACACTGTTAGACCTATACCAAAAATTAACAAAACATATGATTCACACTGCTCTTATTACCGATTTTTAACCAAGAACAACAAAGCTTCTGTATTATGAAAAAGTACTGTTAAGATATGTAAAAAGTAGCTCACGACTATTTTTTAACATTTATTTTTGTATGTCTTTTACACATCTTTCCTCTTAGAACACATGCAGACAAATGTGTAGGGGCAAATGGTCAATCCCTTTTTACCGGTAACATTTCACAGTAAAAACCTGGAAATTACTGGTGAAGAAAAGTGGATTTATGGGAGTTACAAAGCAAAGCTGGCTAATGTTGTCAGGATGTTGGAGAGATGGATTGGATGAACTGAAACGGTCATGGGGCTCATAGACCTAAGCGATGATAATGGGGACACGGTGTGAGACAGGAACTTTGATGTGCTGTGGCCGTGGCATCAGGAAAATCACTGACGGTAGGAGCCAAGGGGGTGAGGAAGAATGGAGTATTTGTCATGAGCTACCAGGTGGATGTTGGGTGATGATTCCCAAGAGCTGGAATGCCACTGGGTGCTAAAGATGACGGGATCTCATGTGAGTGCTGATAACGCTGGAGTGATGATGACTGCTTCCTCTGTAGGGTGTTCCCCTCAGTAGGAATGACTGGAGGAGTACGCAGCCCCCCACATCCATCAGCATCCCTGCACTGCGACCTTTGCTTTAGGGAAAACTCCCTTGGATGCTGACATCCTGGACCGAATCTCTCACAACCCTATGTGCCTCCTCACCATGCTACCTGACACTGTGACTCCCCTGCTACTTTCTTAGTCCCAGGGTCCTGAGTGCAGCCATCCTTTCATCCTAGCATCCTGTACAATTTCCCCTCGGTGTATGATATCCTAATGAAGCAGTGCRTCTCAGCTCCTGGTGTGGTCTACTATGTTCCTCACGTGGGCTGATCCCACATGCTATTTACCTTTTAATTGCTACCATTGATCTCAATGTCTGAAATAGACATCGCTAAAGATCTGAATTATTGATATCATGCAGCTGTATTAATTTGCCTTTCAACTAGTCATCCTGACTGTACAATAATCAACCATCAACTCGAGTCAATGCAGAGTCATCTGGGAGACAAAGCTTTGGCTGCTTATGAGAGAGGAAGTTTACATAAAGGATAAAATGAGGGGAGAAAGCTGATTCTGAATGTGGGCGGTGCCATCCCATGAGTAAAAGGGAGGGAAGAAATAACCAGAAGAGGACCAAGGGACCTGCATGCCCTTCTCTGACATGGGACCCACCAAGTTATGAGCAAGAAGCCTTCCACGGCCAGAGAGGAGTTTGTCCTGGTGCCTGCCTTCCTGATGAACTCCATCCCATGAAMCACGTTCATGGTTTAGGGCAAGAACACGTTCTTTTCCCCTAAAGTTGTTTCTGTCAGGCATTTTATTATGGCAACAAGAACTAACTCATATATCTGCCAGTGTTTGGAACACACTGTAGGCAGTCTAGGGGTTGTTTCACATCTGAAAGCCRTCACGTGGAGACTGAACTCACCATTCCTCAGCTTTGCTATCCCAGGCAAAGTAGGTATGGGGTCTACTTGTTTGTTTTTATTGTTGTTGTTGTTGTTGTTGTTGTTGTTTTGTTTTGTTTTTCTCTATAGAAAGTCACAGGAAAAGTAATTTCTGCTTTCCTGGCTAAACTAGTCTTTGATCAAGCATTACCAGAATAGTGCAGATACCAAAGACAGAGGTGCAGCTGGGGCACCGGAGAGTGTGAAATGGAGGATTGGGCRTGCAGAGGGGGAGTGGGGGGATGAGGGGCACAGGGTGAGGGGTGAGGGAAGAGAGGACTCCACCCACTCTGCTGCTCTCTTGTTGCTGCTTGCAGACTAATGCATTCATCTGCAAATCAATGCCCCRCTGGTTCAGAAATAGTTCTACTGARTTCTAACTGTGCACAGTGGCATGCTGAAGAAAATATTCATAAGACCCAGGAAGAAGTATTTTTCTAACATCTTTTTCAAAGGAGAAATTGCTTCCAGAAATTTCTCTGAACAGTAGACTTTCCAGGGACTGAGGATGGCCCAGAGATTCAAAGCACTGACTGCTCTTTCAGAGGACCTGGGTTCCATTCTCAGCACCCATGGGTAGGCTCAGAGGCATTCATTCCCGGGGGTCTAGTGCCCTCTTTTGGCCTCTGTAGGCACTGTACACATATAGTACACAGCTGTACATACAGGAAAAAACCCCTAACTACTGTAAGTAAACATACATTAAGGTACAAATGCTATTAATACATAGGCATAAAATTAACTTTAGTCATTAAACAGTTTTGATGATTGTGTTTAGAATTTTTTTGTACATGGATAATTTGTGTTTATCCCTTGTACATTTTTTACTACCACTGGGAATATAAATTTAATATAGCTCATGCTTATATAGAGTAATATGTAGTCTATGTACTATATGACTCAAAACAGTATTAAATATGTTATATTAATAACATGCATTATTAAGCATACATGTATGACTTATTTTATATTATTACATATAGTGGTTTTATATAATAATCTAATTATATTGTGTCATATATGTTGATATATAATATAAATATATAGTGTGTATTATGGCTATGATATGAAGCACTGACCCAGAGATGTCTTGTCAGGATCTTGAATTGGGATGGCGGTGGCTCACACTTTTTTCTTTTTATGAACGGTAGAAAGATTTCCGATTTATTACATGTTGGAGAATCTTCTGGGTATATGCCTAGGAGTGGTATATCTGGGTCCTCGGGTAGGACTATATCCAATTTTCTGAGGAACCGCCAAACTGGTTTCCAGAGTGGTTTTTACCAGCTTGCAATCCCACCAGCAATGGAGGAGTGTTCCTCTTTCTCCACATCCTTGCCAGCACCTGCTGTCACCTGAGTTTTTGATCTTAGCCATTCTGACTGGTATGAGATGGAATCTCAGAGCTGTTTTGATTTACATTTCCCTGATGACTAAAGACACATACTCCACTATGTTCATAGCAGCCTTATTTATAGTAGCCAGAAGCTGGAAAGAACCTAGATATCCCTCAACAGAGGAATGGATACAGAAAATGTGGTACATTTACACAATGGAATACTTCTCAGCTATTAAAAAAATGAATTCATGAAATTCTTAGGCAAATGGATGGTACTAGAAAATATCATCCTGAGTGAGGTGACCCAATCACAAAAGAACACACATATGATATACACTCACTGATAAGTGGATATTAGCCCAGAAGCTTGGAATATCCACAGTACAATTCACAGACCAAACAAAGATCAAGAAGAAGGATGACCAAAGTGTGGATACTTTGGTCCTTTTTAGAAGGGGGAAAAATACCCATGGGAAGAGATACAGAGACAAAGTGTGGGACAGAGACTGAAGGAAAGGCCATCCAGAGACTGCCCCACCTGGGGATCCACCCCATATACTGTCACCAAATCCAGACACTAATGTGGATGCCCACAAGTGCTTGCTGACAGGAGCCTGATATAGCTGTCTCCTAAGAGGCTCTGCCAGTACCTGACAAATACAGAGGTGGGTGCTCTCAGCCAAGCATTGGACTGAGCACAAGGTCCCCAATGGAGGAGCTAGAGAAAGGACTAAAGGAGTTGAAGGAGCTTGCAGCCCCATAGGAGGAACAACAATATGAACCAACCAGTACCCCCAGAGCTCCTAGGGACTAAACCACCAACCAAAGAGTACACATGGAGGGACCCAAGGCTCCAGATGCATATGCAGCAGAGGATGGCCTTGTTGGACATCAATGAGAGGAGAAGCCCTTGGTCCTGAGAAGGCTTGATGTCCCAGTGTAGGGGAATGCCAGGACAGGGAAGCAGGAGTGGGTGGGTTGGTGAACACACGGAGAGGGGATGGGATAGGGTGTCTTCAGAGGGGAAACCGGAAAAGGGGATAGCATTTGAAATGTAAATCAAGAAAATATCTAATTTTTAAGAAAGGGAAAAAAGTTGGGGGGGAGAGCTTTCCAAGGCGATCAGGAATACAAATAAATAGTAAAAGTGGATATGCACTTTCTAAAACCAGCAGTGTCTCCCACCCTGATTTAATGAGGGAAGGCAGCAGAGAGGGTCTAATAAGGCAGAGTGTTCCTGTACACTGTGCAAGCGCTCTCAGCTGCCGTTCACAGCCAAATATAGCACCGGGGAAATTAGTCCTCAGAAATACTGCCTGCTGCCGGGACTGCTCTGTGTGACAAGAGCAGGGCTGTATTCTCATTACCTCGCTGGAGACATGGGAAGAGAAGGCAGAGGATCAGGGAAGAGGCAGTGGGGAGGGGTATGCAGGAAGGACCAGCATCCCACCATCCCTGAGTGAGATTGCAGGCACCTGAGCCAGGTGTACAGCGATCCCACATCCTGGCTGCTCCCATGTCTGCTTGAGAACTCAGAACAGTGACCTTAATTGTGAGCAGACACAAAAAAGCCAAAGAGCTCTGACGCTGTGTCTCCCGATATCTAGAAGGCAGCTGGGCTGGCAGTCAAGGGCCATAGCTTGCCCTTGGAGATCAGAGCCTTCAGCAGCGGCCGCCCACACACACTGTATGAAAAGGACAGGATTCTGTCAAGGCAGAAAGGGAGGGGGAGCTCCCACCCACACTGCCAGTCTCCACAGACAGGCCGACTTCCACATTTGGTGTTCACACCGTCACGATCCATCTCAGACAACACAACTTGACCTGCTTTTGTGCCTGATGTTACACGGGAGCTGTGCAGCAAGAAGTCTCTGTCATATCTCACTACGGTTATTTTAAGAAGCCTGCATTACAGAGAGTACTTAGGGAGCAAGGAACGTTCTGGAAAGTTAAGAAAAGCAAGAGGGGGCAACATCATATCCACCTCTTTCTCCAGGACTTTCTCCAAGACTGTACAGACACCATTGCTATCCATCCTAGATTGATGAGAATAGCCCAGCTTCGTTCTCTCTTGCAATACACCACTGCTTCGAGTGGGTGGCTTTGATGGGGATTTTGCCTGTGTCTGAGTCTGAGATCTTTAGGGCTTTAAATAGAATTCCRGGGTACTCAAGTTACTCCCAAGTTCCCCCTTCACTAAACTGTTATCTTTTCTGTCAGATGCGTCTGAAAGATGCATGTGTAATTTGCATAACAGAAAACAAAAACTTCCAGAGAAAGAGAACAGAAGAGCAGATTGGAGTTCACGTCCCTGTAGACCAGGCACCCCATCAAACTACCAGTTTCTCCAGGCCACCTGCGGGCATGTGATTGCTCTGTGGTACAGACATACCTGAGCCCTTCAGTACACACAAGACTGCAATGATATTCATAGGTGACACATGGTGACAACTGGAGCATACTTGAGACAGCTCAGAGGCAAAGGATACAGAGACATAAACCAAATCCTCYTCTGCCTCATTATCTCATGTCTGGTCAGAAAAAAATGAACGGCAGGACAAACTAAGTAACCACAGCATAGTATTTATAAATAATAATTATATCTGAGACATTATATTTGTGGACCCATGTCGCTAAGGTCATTTAAGSTTCCATCTCATCCCAGYCAGGATGACTGTAATCCAGAAAACAAACAGCAGCAAATTCTGGCCGCCCAGCATGGGAGAAAAGGAATCCTTCCGCATGGACTGTMGGTGCGTGAATTGTTATAGCTCCTCTGGAAGTCAGTGTAGACATTTCTTTAAAAGCTAAAAACAGGACTATCATACAACCCACTCTCGATCAAATACCCTATGGACACACTAATACTCCCACAGCAATATGCTGCTGTCTTCACAATAGCTAGGAAATGGAGTCAGCCCAGATGTCTATCAACTGACAAATGGATAATAAAATTGAGGAACATGTATACAACAGGGCTTTACTTAGGGGTAAAAATGAAATTATGAATTTTCAGGTAAGTGAGTGGACCTAGAAAGTACTGAGTGATATAACCCAGGCCCCCAAAGATAAACATGACATGTCCTGGCTTCATATGTGACTCTTAGCATAGAACTTTTAGATTTCTGTGTTTAGCTTGAGGTATCTACAGAGYCCAGATAGGGGCCACTGAATAGAAGGAAGATGCCTCTGAGCAGGGACAGGAGTGACAGGGTGCCAGGGGAAGAGGAGGGATACAGGGATGGGTGGGGGTAAGTGGAAATGGAGCAGATGAAGAGACAAGGAAGAACGTTGACTAAAACTAAGGGAATATGGAAAAGCCATAAGGACTCCTACTATTTTGTAAGCTATTATAAAACAAGAGTTAGAATTGAAGAGTTTGACCTGAACAACACTGTTCACAAAAGCCACAGGTTATCAAACAAAAATCCCATGCCAGGTGTAGGACACCTACCTCCTTATGAATTGTTGGCCAGTGTCGTAGTTTGAGTGAGAAGCATCCCATGGGGGCTCACTGGGTATGGAGCTGCTGTTTCAGAAGATCAAAAACCATTTAGAAGGTCAAGAAAGCCTTGCTGGATGAAGTAGGCCAATAGGGCTGGGCACTGGGGTTTTATAGCCTGGTCCCACCTCCTGTTCTGACTCTTCTTCCTATGTGTGGGTGAGCTGTGAGCCTCACTACTYCCKGATGGTYRAGTTCCTGATTCTACACTGTCCCCGCCATGATGGCCTCGATCCTTGTGTAAATGTGAGCTGAAGTAAACCCTTTCTTGCCTAAGTTGCTTTTTGACTGTGGTGTTTTTAGGACAGAAACAGAAAGGGAACTAATATAGTCAGGGAGCCCCCAGAAGCCYCAAAGCAATATAAGCTATTGCCCCTGTTCCTGGCTGTCCACCTGAACCGCAGGACGAGATCCTATTGCTAAGGACGTCACATGCTTTAACCATAGGACAATTACGATGATAGAATCAAGCTGGTGCTTAGCTGACATTTTCTTCCTGCTGGCTACGTCATGGCGCCAGAAGGTGCTGTGCAGACTATTGGGGAATAAAAGTCATTATTTTTGACTGATCTGATGCAACTGTGAGACCTGCACACTACAATAGCAACCTGTCAGGCAATCCATGCTCAGAGCACAGTAACATGGTTGTGTGGCGGTAACCAATCACTGTCTGGCTGGATTTGAGGATTCAGGAAGAATTCCTATTTGGTACTGTAAATTTGGTCAAAGGTTCATGGCTGGGGAGGGCATAGGTCCCATAGAGAACATAGAGAACATCTGCTACTATTGTTTTGTTATATTGACATTGTGTGAAACTGCCCTCTACATATTTATAATACAGATTAGTACTAATCTCAGCCTTGGTCAGAGAAGCTTTCGACATGACATGAGCAGACATTAATGCACAGATTCCTAACTGGTGAACGTTCTGGAAATAAGAGACTGTTAGGTACTCGCTCTAAATGGACATCTCGATTGCCCACTCGGAGGCTCAGAGAACATCATGGGAGAGTGAGTGAAAAGACTCCAAGAGCCAAGGATGGGGAGAGATGTCATGAAGTGATGTCTTCTGCTCGTGATACGGGTCTTCTACCCATAAACTCACAGCAGTAGCAGGCGTCCACATGGTGTATATAAGACAGGGCCTATCGACATTTCATCAAGAGCAGGGAGGGGCCCACAGCTCCTTTCCCCACCCTCCCATGATGGCCRCTAAGAGAAGAGACATCTATTTCTCAGTGGTGCAGTGAGAGACAAGTTGCCTTGCTCAAGAAAATGAAATCCCATGCATACTCAAGTAAACAACMCAATTAAATATAGCAAAGCCACAAGCAGAGACACGAAACTAGAGGGGACTTTGGGGGAAGAAGAGGGAGTTATATAGAACGTATTTGTAATGAACTTGTGAAAGAATAAATTTAAAACAAACAATCTCAATCTCATGGAGAATGTWCCTTGTGTGAAAAGCTGATGTAATTATATGTGGTMTTTCATAGGAAGRAAAGAGTATACTTTTCAACCCAGCAGAGCATCCCTTAACCATTCTGTCCCCCTGTGTCTGTGAGCCTGCCAGTACCAGCACCTTTTCTTTCTAATGCAGGGTCTGTTTTGGGGTATTCATTGGCAGATCTTACAGATCTCCGGCCCCTGTAATGCTGCTTAAGGGCAAATGCTGCGACTTTTCAGTGTTCTATCAGGTCCTCTCTTGACCTGGTCAAATGCTAAGCACAGTATGCACCCTCAAGATCCATCTGATGATCACAGATTCCCAAGGTAGTGAGAAGTGAGGTCTTCAGTGTACAGAGGATATTTACAAGCACAGCAGGTTCAAGATCTCAGGGACTGGTCCTGAATGAGCAACCAGCGTGA
>BDUI01003081.1:82500-101858 GCA_002335545.1 Apodemus speciosus | reverse complement strand
AGAGAGGGGGAGGGAGAAAATGCACAAGTGTATACACAACTGTGTATGTGTATGAACTCCTGTATGCATACGTGTGTGCACACATTTGCACAATATGTGTCTATGTGTATGTGTGTGCCTGTGTACATGTGTATGTGTTTCTCTCTGTGCCTGTGTATGTATATGAGTGTTTCTCTCTCTGTGTCTTGTGTATTTCTCTCTCTGTGTATGCCTGTGTGCGCGTATCTGTGTGTGTTTCTCTCTGCATGTGTGTGTTTATATGTGTATGAGTGTCTCTCTGTGTGTTGTGTGTGTGTGTTAGATGGTGAGAAAGAGCGAGAGTGCACACCCCTGCATGGACATCACACGTGTGTGTCCCAGTAGAGGAGAAACCTCAAGGAAGCCCAGCCAGAGTCTGGCCTGAGGGGAACCTGTTGACCACCAATGGTAAGAGTGCCCAGGTGGATTCCAGGATGCGGGTTCTTCACAGGTTCCTGACTTTTCTGCTCTGTGGCTTATGAGAGAAACAGAGCAGATACCCCACCAAAATAGGACTAGAATCTAGACAAAAAATAGCACCCAGTTTTGTGGTGGGAGAAAAGAACTGGTTTCCCACAACAGAGCTTAGGTGGGTCGGTGGGATTTGGGCTGTCGGCACTGCCTGTTCTGCCCCTTGCTGTGGGCCCCTCGGTGGACCGTGTTACTCTCAGAGGTCCTCTTTCCCATGCTTCAGTGAGAAGACAGTGTCTGTGCAGGAAGTACATGTTCAGTTTCTTTCCAGGGCAAGTGCTTAGGGAACTGATGGGATTGTGACAAGGTTTGGGGCTCTCAGGATGAGGGGAATCCTGTCTTGGGTCAGAGGAGTTCAGCCAYATCCTACTTCAGTTGACACAGCTATTCGTAGCCGTCTCTCAGGAAACTCCTAATAAGCCATCATGACCCAAGCAGGGCCTCTAACTCAGGAAGCTCTGGATTGTTGTGGGACATGTCCTCAGCTCCTTTGAGACGTTCACTGCCTGTAGAGCCTCTCAGCTCACTGGAGGACCTGGAGTTCTGTACATGCTCAGTGACACCTTTAGATCCATTCGAACCGAGATGCAATAGATGCAGGCTATAAAAATTCACATTTTAGATCCTCTGAAGTCTTAGTCTAGAGGTGCCCATCTTCTGAGACCTCACATCTAACTCTATACGTGGCAGGGAATAAAAGGTACTTTTCTATATCATGGGCCCAAATGAATCATGCAGAATTCTAGAGAGAGTAAGTGCCCTTCCTGGGTTCTTACAATCTACTGTTAGACCTGGACTTAAGCAGCCAGTGTGTATGTTGGATGCAAAATTTAAGAGCACTGTCTTACTTACTTTTCCATTGCCATGAAGAGATAACAATCCGGCAACTTATAAAAGGATGTACTTAATTGAGGCGTTGCTTACGGTTTCAGAAGGCGAGAGTCTGCGGTCATTATGGCAGAGCGCATGGCAGCGGGGAATCAGGCATGGTTCTGAGAGCTTACATCCTGAGCTGGAAGTTGGAAGCAGAGAGCCAGAGACTGGGCGTGGCATGGGCTTTCAAAGCCCCAAAGCCCACCCCCCAGTGACAAACCTCCCCTGCTAGTCCTTCCCAATACAGTTATGCAAGCTCTAGACCAAGCATCCAAATATATGAGCCAATGGGGGGCTATTCTCATTCAAACCACCACACACATATCTACTCCCAGAGTTATGCCCTATGTCTTGGGTCCCTTTCTACCCCATCTTGCTTGGTCTGATTTCCTTAGAGAGAAGGGAGATTATGGGCTGATCTGGTATTGCTATTTCCTGGTTCTGAGCAATACTGAGAGAGTTAAGGATGAGTTAGGTGCCTCAGAAACCTAGAAGGAACCAGGAGCCAGAGCCCAGGCTGCTGCTTATCCAGACCCACTTTTGAAAATTATCCTTGCTATTTAGACCCCCCCCCAGCACCAACAGTTTCTTTTGCACATGTGTGGAAAAAAATGAGTGGAAATGTATGGTGGTGCAGGGCTCTTAGCCCCGTGGCTTTCTGTGTGCCTTCTACTATGTGGCCTTGAGTTTTTCTAAAACCAAGAACACAAGTCATCCAGGCTGCTTCTGCCAACTGTAGAGTTCTTCCACGGCATGCCATTCTGCCCACGAGCACAGGTTATTGATGTAGACAACGCCCAGGGACTCGTTCTTAACATGTGCCATGTACACTAGTGTGTGCCCCAGGGCGGACCTGTGTTTCTACAACGGTCAAGACGCACATCATGAATGGTTACCTCGTCCTGACCCAAACACTCTGCACCTCCAGTAAGCATTGTTACACCTGCTTAGGACCTGTCCTGGACACCCCAGATCTGAGGTCGTGTCCTCTGTAGAAGGCTCTGTCCTCCCGCCCTGATCCCCCTCTCTGCTTCCTTCACTTCCAGGAGAGCGCTGCCTCGTCATGGCTGAGCTGAGTGAATACTTGGCTTGACCTCTTCACTCTTGAGGGTAGACCTAACAGTGTCAGCATGGTGTCTTCCTCTCTGGGCACAGCTGGCACGGGCGTGTGCCCTATGACTTGGAGAAGGTTATGCCATGGTTTTAGGGGGTGTAGAATGAAGTCAGAATTTTCCGGTAGCCATTTGGAAGTATCCCGAGATAACTATGAGTTTAAGAGATGGGTCTGATCCTCCTGAGAGAGGTACCAGCTAAGGCCTGTAGTTGCCTTTAGGAGAGGTCTCACCTCCCAGCAGTGAGGATCACCCATAGCTCCATCCAGGCCCTATCAGGGTGCCCCAGGGACTTCTCAGAACCTCTACCTAACGCTTGCTGAGCATGTGGTTAGGGGCTTCTGGCATCCTTCCATGTTCCCCTTTTCCTCCAGAACCCTCCAGGCAGAAGGCAATAAACTTATAGAAGGCTGATCTGCATTGGCCACAAGGGCCTGTTCTCAGGGTTCCCCGCCATTACCTGTGCTCACATACACACATGATCACACAGAGCTCTCATGTGACCACACCTCTGTACACACACACACACACACACACACACACACACACACGCCCACATGCATGTGTATAGACACGGGCACATATGTATGTGAGCACTCATGCATGTACACACACAGGCAAGCACACATGCATACACACATGCACATGTATACACACAGACACATGCATATACACACATGCATACACACATGCACATGCATATATACACATGCAATGCACATACACATGTATGCACACACGCACATGCATACACACACGAACATGCATACACACATGCACATGTGAGAACACACATACACACACACGCACACGCACACACACGCACACACAAACACATTCTCTGGTCTGATTGCCTGATTGATGAGCAGAAGCACTTCCGTTGCCATCACTGCCTTGTGTGACTTTCACACTGCCTGCTCCAAGCCTTCAAGCAAGATGACTTTTCCTTTAAACTCGACCTCACAATAAAACAGGAAATGTAGCAAAAGATCCGTCGACTGAGAAAATTCCTCAGGCTCCCTCTAGCCACTGATTAAAGTTTAAATCTGCCTGTTGGTGGCAGGACAGCCAGTGATCACCCTTTACAGATGTTACTGGCATGTCTGACGCAGAGCCCCAGCCTGGGGGATACCATGACAGGCCCTCTACTGCTGGTTGGCACTATTGTTTAGCAAACTGTCCCAGAGTTCAATGTGTAAGCACGCTGTCTCTCTGTCTCTGTCTCTGTCTCTCCGTCTATGCTTTTATCTTTCTGTCTCTGTCTTGTTCTCTGCTTGTCTGTCTCTACTTCTGTCTCTCTTTCTTTCTCTGTTTCTGTCTCTGCTTCTGCCTCCCTCTGTGTCTGTCTCTGTCTGTCTGTCTGTCTGTCTGTCTGTCTGTCTGTCTTTGTTTTTATCTCCATCTGTCTTTTCCCCTCTGCTTCTGTCTCTCTGTCTCTGTCTGTCTCTCTGTCTCTCTATCTCGTCTCTGCCTTCCCTCCCCGCTCTCATTTTTCTAGGCCTTGGTTTCCATCCATGTTTCTTCTTCAATGGGGTTTCTGAAGAGACATGGCTTGTGTTCTCAGTGAGGGGACAAAAAGCCCCCTCACGTGAGGTCCGAAGAGACCCAACACTAAAACCCAGGTTGGGTGGAATCCAAAGCAGAGTGGAAGATGAGGTCATGGTGGGTTCCCAACCAATGATGCTTCCCTGCTTCTGGGGAGGAGTTGAGGTCTGATCCCCACCAAAAGGTCATGATGGTCACTGGAACATTGTCTGGCATGATGCTTAGAGGGACTTGGTGTGGAGTTAACTATGAACAGGCTCAGCTGGAGCCCAGCAGGTGCTTCTAGGGTGAAGAGCAGAGGTAGCTATGGCTTAGAGCCACTTGCCTCGAGGGCCAGCCAGCACTGTTCCCGGTACCCTCCCCTCCACGTTTAACATTATATGAATGACAGCCCAAGCCACGAATCCCCAGCATGAAGCCATTGCAAGATCCAAACAAAGACTGTAGCACCCCCCCCCCCCCACTGATCAATGACACCTAGTCTCGCAGACACAATCACAAAGTGCCCATGACCTTAGGCACTGTTTTTCTACCTGAACCAGAACATGGTCTGGAAAAACACATCTGCCATTCTGGCCGCTTAGACTGGGGCTGGATTAAAGGGACCCTCTGTGGGAGTATGCCTGCCCACCCTGGGCAGGAGGAAGGGCTTTCATCTCTGAGGACATCTTACCTGGAGCCCGTGAGAAAGAAAGGTTGGTCTCTTAAGTGGAATGTAAGTCTCGCCACTTCCCCCAAAACTGAGTGACTCATGCCTGGCTCCTCCGGGACTAGAGCAGGGGACTGGCTCTTCAGGGCCACAGGAGCCCTTCCTGTATCCTCTCTCAGAATATGCTCTGTGCACACTCACTTGGCTTCCTGGACTCTCAGTGCCCACCCATGAACCAAGCTCTCCCCCAGCCCAGGGGAGAGGGCAGCAGAATGGAAAGAAGGAAGCTGTCACTCAACCTCACGACCACCTGGGCACAGGAGGCTGGGCCGGGACACAGGCCTACCTCTAATCTGCAGGAAACACTGCCTTCTCTCCAGCTGTTTACTGGGCCTCCAGTCAGGGCCATTCTTAAAGTTGATGGTTTCTGTGAGTAGGTGAGGGGTTTGAGGAAGTAGAACTCAAACTGAAAAAAAAAAAAAAAAAGGGAAAGAAAAAGAAATAGCTGTGAGGAGACCATACACCGGATGGGGTCATTACCCTCCTTGGACCCGTCAGAGCTCCGGAAGGGCTCCTCTGGTTCCTAGCCACTCCGGAGGGCAGATGGCATTGGCACCCCGAAAGAGTTAAGGAACACTTCATGGGGAACATGGGCTTCCAGCACGACTTTGTTTGTGAGCCCCTTGCAGTTATGAGTTCTGAATAATAAGGTGGCTTGTTAATTACCCCCCCTTCTAATTTACCTTTCTGCCTCACACAGGCAATGGGAAGGTTTACGGGGGTGTTCTTTCAAACCTAAACAACACCAGGCTTTGGGCGGAGGGAGCCGCGCTGCCTTCATGTCGCTGAGTCCCTGAAAGGATCCCACCAGCCAATTAAAAAGGAACCGTTGCCCACTTAAAACATAGTCATTACTTCTGTGAATGCAGCTAAATTAAATAAGTGTTATCGGCATGATTCCCCCCCCCCCCCAAGACTTCAGTTTCTTTTGAAAGAAAACATTTTGTTACTTCCCCAGCCGGTTTGTTTGCAGCCAACGTGGGGAATCTGAAATCTTTTTTTTCTCCCCCCTCGTACTTGAAAAGTTCTTGTCTCCCTGGAGGCTTCTGTTTCACCAGCCAACGTCAAGGAGCAGGGACGGGCATGGGGCATGGCTCCTGGGTGACTTTCGCAGGTCAACAGACCAGCGGCAGGACAGAACTGACCTGGGAGATCTGGATCAGGGGTCAGCATTGCTGAGCAGGGAGCCATTCTTAAAACCCACCCCTCACCCCGCGCAGCTTTGTGCACTGAGTAAGGTCAAGTTCTCAGTACAGAAAAAGTGTCCACTTTAAAGCGTGCAACTGGTTGGCTCTTAGCACACTTTCCTGTGTTGTGTAACCAACCCCCACCTCTGTCTAATTCTGAAACATGCTCACCACCCACAGGAGAATGGCCCCAGTTAGCCTCCACTCCCCAGCCCCTTACAGCCTTTACAGATCTGCCTCTTTCGGATGCTATGAAGAAGCGTGGTGTTTGGCCTTCCGTTTTGCAGAATATACTTTTAAAGTTTTAGCGGACAAATCGTGATCGATTTGTAGTAACAAGACCCAGTGGTGTTTGCAGCTGTGTACATACTGGAAAAATGAGCGAGCCTTTATGGGAATAGTGTGATATTTTTTTACATTGGGGGGATGAATCAGAATTTGCAGGCTATGGAGTGATGTTTACAGTGTGTCTATGATGTAGGCATTGGGGAATAGTCAAGTCAGGGTGACTGGGGTGACACCACCATGGGGGAGGGACAGGGAAAGGGAAGACACTGGTGAGTGAGGACAAAGTCACAGCTAGAGAGGAAAAATGGATGCAGGTGTATCAGGAAGGTTCATAGTAATGTGCTGTGTGTTTCAGAACAGCTATAAGACAAGGTCCCAAGTGTTCTTATCTGCTTCCAAGGTGTATCCCCACTGCAACAAGCTAGGCTTCTTACTCCTGGTGGGCAGACCCTTGTGTGGACAGAATACAGTCTGGTCATTTGCTTATTCGTATTTCTGGGACCTTGAGCTGGTCTGCCTTGCTGGTTTCACTGTGTTTGCGGTGCTGTGGACTAGATGCCAGGAACTCCCGTTTTCCTTTCTGTCTGATCTCTTCTTTGCCCTCTTAGGCCCTTCCTGTCCAATACCATCACAGCCTTCCTGGGCCAAAGTGCTTCTGTTATATTCATCTTGATATCGGCCTTTGGTTATGATGGCTCCTAGAGAAAAGCCCACCCCCCCCCACAGATAAGCTGGGGGCCTCCTCCTTTCCCTCACTCCTGTGACCTGCAGCTCAAGCACCATGCCTATGGCCTCAACTATTCCTGACCTGCCTCGAGGTCACCAGGAATTTACAGAAACCCAGTCCACCTCAGTGTCTGGAGTAGCCTTGTGCTGGGGCGGCCATTTTTAGCAAATCTCACATGAACCCAAATTCTGAATTTTTCTCAGAAACATCCCAGTTCGCCCATCTCTGAGGCTACAGACAAGCGCTGGAATGATCTCACTACAAATATTTCATTATCCCCATGACAGCCTTGACTCCCCTGCCTCAGCTTTTCCATAGCAGAACTGGGCAGCACATCCTCAGGCGGCTACAGATGAAGCCTCCACCCTAACGTATTTGGAGACAGTGAGCAAGTAGATAAGGGTTGAGGAGCCTTGTGGAATCTCCTCCCTGGGGAACCGCTGGCACTGCATGCCCTCCACCAGGTTTAGGATGCTGCAGAGGTGACATCTGCTGGGCAAGGGGTAGCCGCTGGAAGTCTGCTAGGCCTCCGGTGCCCTTTGGTTCCACAGGGGCCACATCCCTGGGGAGTCTCTGCTGTAGAAGCTGATGCTACCTTATCTCTTTAGGTGACGGTGACGTTGTAAATAATATGTATGAACCCGACCCGGACCTGCTGGCCGGCCAGAGCGCCGAGGAGGAGACCGAGGACAGCATCCTGTCCCCCATCCCCATGGGGCCACCGTCGCCCTTCCCCACCAGCGAGGACTTCACTCCCAAGGAGGGCTCGCCTTATGAGGCTCCTGTCTACATTCCTGAAGACATTCCAATCCCACCAGACTTCGAGCTGCGAGAGTCCTCCATACCGGGAGCTGGCCTGGGGATCTGGGCCAAGCGGAAGATGGAGACTGGGGAGAGGTTTGGCCCCTACATGGTGGCTCCCCGGGCTGCACTGAAGGAGGCCGACTTTGGATGGGAGGTGAGTGTGCCCAGCCTGAGCGTGATTGATCGTGGCCATTTATCTTGTGTTCAATCTATTTATAAAGCCAGTGCAGCCACTGCCCCAGGCAGGAGGCTCGGTCTGTTGGAGAGAGAAAGAGAGAGAGAGAGAGAGAGAGAGAGAGAGAGAGAGAGAGAGAGAGANGAGAGAGAGAGGGGGGGGGGAATGTCACATTTCCCAGGCTTATTTTATCCAGCAGCTCTCATGACGTGACTCAGAAAGCATTGCAGTCCCCTCGGATGCCCGTAGCCCCGACGGCTGGGGCGCCCTCTTCCTAGAAATGTGTCTTTTATGAGCTCATGTTTTAAAACATCTTGTGCCTCCTACTGGATGGAGGTGCTAACCCACCCTCACTGCGAGATAGTCGGGCGTCCTAAAAGAAGCAGCTCAATGCTGAGAGCTCTGTTCTATCTCCATCAGGCTGAGGCAGCTTGCAGAACAGGCCTGGTGGCTACAGAGCCACCATAAACCATATTACAGTTTGACGAGGCTCCTGATGGACAGTAGAAGGGACCTCACCCTCAGATTTGTGAGCAGACGCCTTGCCCACTTAAATGTCCTTATCATATCTCCACGGACCTTTGTGGGGGTGGAGTTCATGTGTGTTAACCTGCACAGAGGGTTTGGAGAGGATTGTGTGTCAAGTGAGAGTGTGAGTTTTGAACCAGACGCTTTCAGAAGTGTCCATTCAGGCCGTGAGGCACACCAACTGACCCTGGCTTTGAGGGGGCTTGTCGAGGTGGCCTCGTGGGAACTAAGAGTGCCACAAAAAGCACGTTTTCCTGTCGGCCCCGGCCTTCCTGCGGCCCACAGGGCTGGTTTCCAGTGGTAGTTTTGGCAGGGAGCCTGCCTGGGTGGAAAGGAGGAATGTGAACCCAGATTCCTTTTGGTGTTTCACAACCTTCACGAGTGCCTGCTCGGAGGTCAATGCCAGGAAGGGCAAATGGTCCTGGGGAGGGAGAGAGCCTGCTCTCCTGCAGTCGTCCCCTAACGGTGGGGCTGGAGGTGGGTGCCAGGTGGGGACAAGGGTCTGCCTCTGGTCTTTTCTGCCTCTCCCAGCCACTTGACAACCTTGTGAAGGTTTTTAAGCAGATTTGTAGAGCAAGGAACAGCATAAGGCCTGGCGTTCTCTCCCTGGCTATTTTACAGCCTCTAAGCTCTGCACACCCAGACTCCACAGCTGCCCAGAGACTGATGAAATGTTCTCCCATGCATAGTATCCTCTTACAGACCCTGAGAAACTCTGGATACTCCACCAAGTACCAAGGATTTCCCTTGGTCCTGTCACGTGTAAAGCCTTTTGGAGGGGGGCGGGTAGCGTGGAGATCCAAGGAGGTCCAAGGGAGTTGACACATCTGCTGATGGTACCAATATGATCACATTCATACACTGTTCACGTGTCCTATGAACCTGATGTCGAGTGCCTGGACATTGAGTATCTCAAAAAGCAGGTGAAGTGAGGTCTCTGGAATCACAAGGTCTTGTTGGGTTCATCGTTGAGGGCACTGGGCTTCTGATCTGAGCATGAGCCACCCTTACTCTTCACAGGGTTTGGAGGGTGCAGGTGAGATGCTGGGCTCACCAAATGGATGAAGAGACAGTGACTTGGGAGTCAGCATAGTGGGGTCTGTAGCTCCGAAGTTGACTCATCATGTCTCCAACCACCAGAAGTAACAGATGCAGGGTGTGGGGACCATGATTGAGATCTTCACGCCTGAATGGCAGGGCCAGGGAACCGGGTAAGGCAGGAGAGGAGGGTCTAGAATCCTATCCCTCCAGTGGGCCCATGCTGTGCTCTGTGGCCCGAGGAGTGCTTTTAAACAGCATGGTATCTGAAAATACCTTGGTCTCAGTTGAGTTTGGCTTTGGGGTCGGGGGCACTCCCCCACTCTATGCTGCTGTGCCCGGAGAGACGGTTGGAGGGTATTTGTTCAAGGCACTTAAAGATCTTCATTATTTAATCAGTAGGCTAGCTTTCAGATGCTTGGAGGATAAACAAACCTTACAGGTAACAGGTAGTTCTTTGGATGACCTTGAAGTGACTTTGTTCTTGTCTGCTCTGTGGCTGATACAGGTTTCTGTTTGATTTCGGTTTTTAGAGAAGTGCCCCATATCATAGTGGTTCCCTGGGTGCCAGGCCTGGTACAGGCTGTCGCTATCACACTCTGGGTCCTGTTGACTTTCGCAGTACTATTTACACTCCATGTAGGTGCTTCAGAGTGAGAGGTGGGGTTAGGGGTGTGGTGTGTGTGTGTGTGTGTGTGTGTGTGTGTGTGGTGTATGTGTATGGTGTATGCAGTGTGTATGCATATATGTGTGGTGTGTGTGTGTTTGTGTGCACGCATGTGCATGTTGTGTGCATACATGTGTGCGTGTGTGTCTCTGCTTTTGCAGAGAGATTTGTCCCCTGGTGGTGACCTCCGCCTTTCCAGAGGGTGTTTAGTGGTAGCTGCTCCCAGGCTGATGCCCTCAAACAGAGTTCTAGGCTCACTTGAGCGATCTCGTCGCCTGTTTCTGTGGCCCCTTTCTGAGCACTGTGTCCTTCTGTAGCGTCTGGCTGAGCAGCCAGTTGTGTCCTTGGGATTGAATTATTGAAGCCACTGGCAGAACTGGAATGGAAGCCACTACTGTCCAGGGAGAAAAGAGGGGGCTCTTGGGGAGGCAGGTGAGYRCTCTCAGTTCTAGGGGTCAAGGGTTAAGTCAGCAGTGGGTTCTGTCGTGTTCTACAGGCTGAGTCCTCTGGGCTTGGGATGGCGCAGAGACCTCTTCTCTCCTTATAGCTTTAGTATAATTTTTCCATGTAGGAACTATACTTTTTTTATCATGGACCATATGCTGTTTCTTTGTCTCCCTCAAAGTACGAAGGTAGCTCAGCAAAGCCAGTGAGTTCTGGTGGCTCTCCTAGCTTTTCCTAACTCAGCCTGTGTGCTTTATCTCCTGATCATGGTTCAGGACAGGAAAAAAACAAAAACAAAAACCAACAACCAGGACCCAGGACCCAGAGCTCTCCATACCTCTGAGAAAGAGGCCTTCTGTTAACCACTCTAGCCACTTACACCAGGTGGCCTGGGCCACCAGTCACTCTGTTACCTCTGGGAGTGCAGAGAGAGAGGCTACCAGAAAGTGTCAATATGCAAGTTGTTGAAGGCTGGGGGGCCTCGGTCAGTCTCAGGGCGGTCCAAGCCACGGCTGGGCGTAATCTCAGAATGGCCGCAGATTATATACATAATTCAGCCTCACCCTCATAATTAAGTTCTGTGAATCAGAGTAATTGAATTTTGCGACCACTAATGTGGCACTCATTTGATACAAGAGAGCAAGCGATGACATTGGAACAGAGATGACAGATGAAAGCCAAGGAGGGTCCGTTCTGTTTGGCTTCCCTGAGGATTGGCCCAGGAGTGGGGTGGGGTGCACCAGTCCGTAGCCAGGCTGCACTCTAGAGCTCGGGTCCTTCAGAGGGCCCTACAAACAGGAGGAATGACCCTGTGGTCCTCTGTTGGCCAGTTGAGGATGAAGGTGTCGGAGCTATCTTTGTAGCGTCACATGGGGTGCTGTGGCCATACTTTATTTCCTTTCTGAGAGGAAAGTTCTTGTTTCAGAAGACAGAACAAAAAGGCAGGTATTGAGGCATGGCTAGCATGAGGTGACTGTGGAGGAAAAAGTTCTCCTCCATATGTGAATCAGGCTAGGACAACTACACAACACTTGGACCAGACAGTGACATATGAGGGGCTCTGACTCCATGTCCTGGTGGGCTTCACCCCTACCCCAGGTACACTCTCCCTCCCTTGATGGAGCAGAGCTAGGATGCAGCAGCTAAGCCTGCTCTCTCCRTCTAGGACTGGCCCTGGAGACTTTCCCTCTCCTTGCTCATGTGTGTATCGGAGACCTCCATTGTCTCTAAAGCCCCCTTCCCTGAGTGCTGTGAGACCCTCAGACTGTGACTCACAGTCAGTTTGGAAGGAAACATCTCTGATCTCTTTGGCCTGGCTCATAGGTCTATCTGAGGATGCGGGTGTGGTTTTAATACCTGGATATCCCTGTGGACTCTGTCCTTCGAGGAGGTGTTTTCACAGAAGGGTATCCCAATTCCTCCATCTGGCCACCATCCCCCCCAATGCTGTGTCCCGCTAACTGACACGAAGCTTGCACTCACCCTCCGGTGGGAATAAATCACCCCGTGATTGCATTTTATTGCCCCAGGGTCTGCAGAAGCAATGATTTTGATCATTTGTTGAGTAAATTATGACATTTATCACCATGCTATTTATTTTGCTAATTAAGAGATGGCTGCCGTGACAGCCCAGAGGGATGGGGCTGTGGATGGGCTGCTCGGTGGCCACCTGCCCCAGGCAGAGTCTGCAGCTGTGTGCCTGAGCCCCCTTGGGTAAGGCCCTTAAGACTGGGTACCTGGGGAGGAAGTGGGGACCGGCTTGTTGCCGACGCAGATCATTCTTCCCTGGAGTCAGACTAGGTTCTTGCTGAGGATGTCTCCAGAAAGTCTCCCTCTGAGATCGTGTTGACACAGTTGTCACTCCGGAAAGTCTCTCTCCGAGATTGTGTTGAGCCTGTGATTGACACACAAACATCATCGGCTGAATGAATGTGTCTCCCAGTGTTTAAGAGGTGCTAATGTGAACTGATGGGGTTTCAATCATCTCAAGAATTTACTCAAGTGGGCTGCTGAAGTCCCTGGAGTGAGGGTTTGAATATTAATGTGTGCATTCATTTGTTCAATCAACAAACAGGCCAACGAGGTAACAGGACACTCTGGGGAAACAGGAGAGATATTCCGGAGACTTCAGCCTGCCCGTTCCTCCCTCTGTGCCACAGTCTGGGGTCTTCCGCCAGTTCCTTCATTGGAGAGGGTCAAGATTTACTGATCACTTTCAGGGACTCCCCACCCCCTGGTTCCCCTAATGACCAGAGAGGTCAGGGCTGGAAGACACTGTGGGTGTGAACCACCTGCTGAGGTTCTGAGAAACTGCTGCACATGTGAGCTTATCACTCCAGACACCAGACACGAATAGCTCTATTAGAGGAAAGTAATGTGTGCTTGTGTAAATTACGTGTTAGCATTCTTACTTATCGCAGGGACTCTTGGCCCTTCTTTTCCTGAGAGTGGAGAATGAGCGGTGTAAATTTGGGGGGGAGGCAAAATAGTGGGATGGCGGTGTTGGGGAGCAGTCTGACTGTCATGGTTTCACACAGTGTGGCCTTAGCCTCTAGTCCCCTGAGCCCCCTCCAGGACGAAGGTCTCGTGGGAGACTGTCAAAGCCACTGTGACTTAGCACTAAGTGGCTGTACCGAGAACGAGCTTCTCCCAACACTGAGCACAGGCATTCAGGAGCCCGAACGCTGAGGCTAAAATCAGCCCTGTAGCAGGAGAGATAAATAGGTAGGTTTGCCAGTTCCCAGAGAGTGGCTTGTCCTGCGTGGGCGRGGGAAGGCTGAAATCTCACCCCAGGACCCAAGCTTGGGTCCAAGATTCAGCTTCAAGGTTTCCAGAGACAGCGACCTTTGCCCTCTCTCCTTCAGCCTTCACAGACCCTCACGTGAAGCCTTTTTCCTCCTTGGACTTGCCCACAGGCAGAGGCATCCCCCTCGCACCATAGCTGTACTTTAGGGGAGGCCTTCCTCTTAGCCTGGCTGTGCTTCAGGGGGTACCTGGTACTTCCTGTTTAGTGTTAAAGTCATGACATCGGGCTCTGATCACACAGCGTAGGGATCACTTGTATTTCTGCCCTGCCTGGCCTTGGCTGCTTGGGAAACCAAGCTCAGGATGTTGAGTTGGGCTGCCGTGGGAAGTGGAGTCACTGTGGGCTCTGAGCAGAATTCTGAGTTCAAATCCTATAAAGACCCCTTCAGGTCCTGGATCAATACTGATCTTGGAGATAGAAGCAAGCCTGGGGGAACACCCTCCTACCAGGCATGTGCATTCCTACCAGCAAACACCCCTCCTTTAGCTGCTTGGCCTGCACTACGAGATGGATGGTCTCTCATCATGAAGGACTTGAGCAAAGGAGTTGTGGGTCCRGTGTGTGGCTAAGGGCTGTATCCTTTTAAGGGTGTATCTCGCTGAGAGAGCCCACATGAGAAATGTCCTTCCTGAGTCCCAGGAGGAGGCATGTCTTGCTGTCACAGCTCTGGAAGGAGTGAGCTCCCTGATGATGGAATCATCTGAGCTGCCGGGAATCTGCCTGCCCTGTCTGATTCCATAATGGGCGCAGGAGAAATGGAGTGTAGGGACTCATGCGTGAAACCCCTGACTGTCCCAGAGTAGCCTACAAATGCAGTGCTGCCCCAAGGCCTTCTAGACAAAGATTCACTGAGTCACCATATGATTTTGAACAGGATCTGTAGTGACTCATGCCTCATTTAGGGCAGATAGTCCAGACAGTGGAGATGCTCAGCTTGGGAAGGAGGCAGCTTACAGATTCATTGATTGGCCTTGTGGTCACCACATCCTTCCCAAGTAGCCCCGGGAGTATTAGCTCTCTCCAGTCAGAGCCTCATGTGATTCTCTTCTGAGCACCAGACTTCTTCTGATTCCATAGGGGATGAGCAGATACACACACACACACACACACACACACACACACACACACACACACACCCTACAGCCTTGCCATCACCAGTTAACACCAAGCTGCCTGCTCCAAAGCAAGGCTGGGATGTCCCAGGCCAACTGGTCAGCAGGCTGATGCCTGGAACTGTCTGTAGCTGCAATGCCTTCAACCTCTCAGTCCTACTGGGGTCTGGGATGACAGAAGACACAAGCTGGGCACAGACGGAAGTGTATGTACAGCTCGCCCAAGAAGTGAGTCGACCCAACTTAGGGATGAGGTATAACAATTCCAACTGAGTTTGCAAAGAGAGTTTGGAGGCCACAAGTTAGCACATCAGCCTCTGAGGGTGATGGATGCCCCTTGGAGTTCCTCTTAGGTATATTGGCCTCAGAACTAAAGTACAGGCTCATGACTCTCACCTGACTGCTTTCTCGTATCACCTGGTCATAGCCAGCAACACAGGAACCCAGGCTCCCTCCAGGTAGGAGCTGGTTATCTCTGTTCGTCAGGAACATCTGGGGTTAAGACTCATAGCCATCCAGCGACAGAGCTTGTGACAGCACTCAGAGGTTATAATCCTCAGTCAAGGTTCAGAACAGCTGACCCAGGAAGAAGGAGGGGGAGTCCCTTCTCATATGTCACGCCCCGCTAGGAGGTCCAGCATGAGGACGTCTGTGGCAGGGTATGTTCCGTGCACCTGGCGTAGGGGTCATGAGGAGCTCTAAGGGCGGACAGTGGACAGCATTGTATCGCTCCTCGGGCATTCTGCTCCAGGGAACAGGCAGTTTTGGGAACTACTGGTTCTGTGTTAGTTTGGGAAAGACCAGCACACAGCACGCTGCCTTCCATACGTACTCCTGTGGGCTCACTTCCAGAAACACTTGGACACAGGCGGGCACACTCACACATAGATACTTCCACAAGCAGGACATGCTTGCCCCTGTACTGCAGAGGTTCTGAAATTCTGCCTCCCTACACAAGGAACCTCTCACTCTTGCGAGCCGATGGGGCAGGCACCCTTCAGCTCCTGTACTATAGTTCCACCAGTAGGAGGAGAGCACCACTGAAGGTATTATACTCTGTGAATCCTAGGCCGTAGATCCTGAGCATCGAGACCAGCAAGGGCCTGCTACCCCTTGATGGCCATGCCCCGTATAGAGCCTCGGTTCTCAACCTTCCTAACGCTGTGACTCTTCAATGCAATTTCTCATGTTGTGGTTACCCCCAACCATAAAGTTATTTTTGCTGCTATTTCCTAACTATAACATTGCTACCGTTATTAATTTTGATGTAAATATCTAATAGGCAGGACATTTGACAGTGACTCCTATGGGGGGGGGTGTCATTTAACCTCTAACGGGGTCACAACGGACCCACAGGTTGGGAACCACTGCTCTGGGCCTTTTTAATGGTGGCTCCTGTCTCATCCAAAAGCCAGCGTCATCTTCTGATTATGCTTATCCTCTCTGGCCCCAGAGTTTTGCCTTATGTCTAGCACCGCACGTACCCTTGATGCAGGGCAGCCTCTCTTCCTCTGGTGGCTGGAGAGAGTTACTGAGACGACTGAGGCATGCAGTGGGCTTTTCTTCCCAGTGACAGTTAAGACTGTGGAGGAGATGAAGCACCCAGAACTACTCACGACACCTCTGAGCAAACCCTCCCAGGCATACGCCATCGAGGGAGCACTTGAACTGTGCAAGGATGCCCTGGGGCCCCTTCCCAGCCTCAGCCCACCAAGGCTCACTCAGGAAGAGCCGAGTTCAAGACCCCCTCAAAAATCTAGGGAGAAAGCCACATATGGCCATCACTCAAGGACCACCATGGGACCCAGTTGGCAACCTTCCCCACATCTCCCAAGCGCACTGATGGCAAGCCCACATTTTCAGGCCAGGAATGCCACGGAATCCTGAACTATCTTCGTCCCAGCTCTGAATCCGGGTATATAAGGAATTTTAGAGACAAGGAGAGAGAATGACTAAGAATACCTCCCGGTGGCTCTCCCTCACTTCCTTAAGGGGTAATAACTCAGCCGCAACCCGGCAGAGGGCACTTTCTTTAAATAGAGTGCTCTGATTCACAGGAGAAAAAAAAGGGGAAATAAATGTTTTCTTTTCATATTCGAGAGACATCCGCGAATGCCAACTTCTTAAATGGTATTTTGCCATCCGCCTCACACACATACACACACACACACACACACACACACACACACACACACCCTCTACCGTGGTGACAGCCAGCGCCCATCCGGACTCTGGAATGCTGCCTGTGAGCTGACGTGTGGAAGTTGGAGTTGAGGTGGAGGGGCAGTCCCAGCAGGAAGGGAGGTCGGGGTAGAGGAGAAGGTGGACTACCAGGGCTCAGCTCTGTCTGTCAGTGGGACAGGACCTCTTGGCTCTTTTTGTCTCCTGTCTCCCACCTTCCTTATTTCCTTAAGGAAAACAGATAAGGGTGTGTTCTAATGAATGCTCAGGAAGTCACCTGGGCCAGCTGTGCCTGGCAGGCCTGGTGAGCTGGGCCGTTGGTCTGCAACTGGGCAGGAGCAGAGGCCCAGCCCTAACACAGAGCAGAACTCCCTCACGGGGCACCTGCTCAGGTCCTAGCAGTGCTGTGAGTAACACATGGCTGTCCTCCTTTGGCAGAGAGGAAACCAAGGCTAGGGGTCCCCAAGGCTGGGGGTCCAAGGAAGCCAAGCCCAACAAGCCAGGCAGGGGTGGCTTGGCCACTTCCCTTCCTCCCCAGTCATTGCCTTCCTCCCCTAGCTCCTGGAGCAGGAAGCTGACCTGCTGATACAAGGTGGGGGGCTGGGGGGAGAAAGCCTAGGGGAGTGACCTGTGGGGAAGTGATATAAGCCCACAGGAGAACTGACTGCTGGGTGGGGGTTGGAGGTGGGGAGTGGAGTGGTGTGTGTGTGTGGAGGGGCGAGACCCAGGCTGAGCTGCCAGAGAAAAGTCCAGCCCTGAGTCGTAGCTCCTTGGGAGTCACTTTCTCCTCAGAGCTGTGATCTCCTCTCTTGTAAAGATAAGTCTAGGGGGCTGGAGAGATGGCAGCTCAGCGGTTACGAGCACCTACTGCTCTTCCCAGGGTCCTGAGTTCAAATCCCAGCAACCACATGGTGGCTCACAACCATCTATAATGGGATCTGATGCCCTCTTCTGGTGTGTGAGAAGACAGTGTACTCACATGTAAAAAATAAATAAATCTTTAAAAAAAAAAAAAGATAAGTCTTCAGCCCCTGCTCTAGGGACTGCAGCTGGGCCTATCGAGGACCCCTTCATGCTCATGGTGTCTGTGACATAGAATTCTTCAGACAGCAGGGAGAGCCATCGCCTTCCTGGAATGAGTGTGGGGGTTCTACAGCAGCCTCCAGGATGCCCATGGCAAAGTTGGAACACTGCAGGGCACAGGGGTGTACTCAGGCAAGCCCTTGTGGGGCTCTGGCCCCGGCAGTCCGTAGCATGCAGTGTGTAGACCTCCCCATCCCACAGTCTTGGAGTTTCTGAAGCAGTCTTTAGAGAATTGCCTGGCACTCTCCCCATCCAGGGCACTTCTGGGATGCCAGTTGTAGAAGAAGCATCTCTGTCCACAGGGCTAGGATGCCTGCACTCGGTCCTGGGAATCTGTGAATCCTCGGCAGCTGAGGAGTGGCACTGGTCCCTGCCTTGAGCGCAGGTCCCCTCTCTGCCAGTGATCTCTGCCTTGCCTCTCATGCCCCTCCTGAGTGGCCCTATAGCTGTTACAAGCAGATCTGGCCTGTGGTGTGTCCTCACTCAACATGGTGAGCTTGTAAATATCTGGTAAGCTTGTAAATCTCTGTGTGCTGCTGAAATGGAGACAGGGAAGGCTTGGAGGGCACTGCCTTTGCCAGCCAGGGAGTAACATAGACACAACACAGGGTCTCCATGTGTACCCCATTCATCCTCACAGGTATAGCCTGAGCTGCTCTGGGCTGCTCTGGGCTGCTCTGGGCTGACCCTTGAAGGCAGAAAGCAACCAGACCCCCAAGGCTGCAGAAATTGTATCATTGGTCATTTACGCTGATTTCCCAGCCTTGATTCACAAGGAGCAGGATGAGCCAGGAAGAGGGCACTCCCCGGGCATCTCCCTAAGGAGCCCAAGCCACCATGCTGACATCTGTCCCTTGTGAGCCCTCCCTGCCTGCTGTGCATGGGCTCAGAGTAGAGCCCAGGCGTTCCAGGCCATAAAAGGTCTCCCTGGGCCTGGGTTGAGATGGGAGCCCGGGGGCTCCCTCCACAGGCAGAGGACAGCCCTGCCTGCTTATCAGAGCTTCTCTGTGGCTTGTGTCCTGGCATAGGAGTGTCCTCTCTGATGTCACAACCACCTTGCTTCAGACAAAGACAAGGGAGACACTGTTACAAGCCACAGAGTACCCTGTGGTGCACCCGTGCTGCCTGCTTGGTGGCAGGTAGGCAGGCAGGCAGGCGTTGCTTGGGTCTGTACAGGACACCCTAAGTAAGTTTTCTCAGTGCTAAGGATTGGGTTGTCTCTGGGTTTGTCCTGAATGAAGGCAAGCAGCATATCCAGAAAAGTTCACCCCAGAGATACCTCTTTAAGGAAAGACTAGCACAAGTTCCCCACTGAAGCTTGGGTCATGGCGAGGCTGAACATCTTCCTGTGCAGTAGGTTTGTCTGACATGGCCTGGACTTGGACTCCCTTTTCCCAATAGTTTAAAACCTATGTCGGTGTCTTAGGGTTTCTATTCCTGCACAATCATCGTGACCAAGAAGCAAGCTGGGGAGGAAAGGGTTTATTCAGCTTACACTTCCACACTGCTGTTCATCACCAAAGGAAGTCAGGACTGGAACTCAAGCAGGTCAGGAAGCAGGAGCTGATGCAGAGGCCATGGAGGGATGTT